>JANHAO010023401.1:0-11909 GCA_026873985.1 Saraca asoca
GAGGGGAATGGAAACTTGCTGTAGACATGATTCTTGATCCAAGAGATGGAGATATCCTTTTCATAATTTCTTAACTTCAGTCTGGTACTGCTTTCTAATATACAATTGACAATATCTGTCTTAGGTCTTTTTTGTGTGGTCACACTTAGTATCAGGCTATCAGCATATAGATTGCATTTGTTCTTCATAACATAGTTCTGTAAATACAAAGAAGCGATATTTCCAGGGCACGTGAATACTACAAGAAGAGTAAGGATGTTGAAGGGACACTTAAGCAATTGCCTCGACATCTGGTTGCTGAAAGGGCTTTGGTAAGCCTCCAATGAAAATTACTTCTGCATAAGCTTCTTTCTTCCTGGATTATTATTATATGTCCCTTAACTCCTGCATGACTGAAGCGACATTTTTGTTTATTTGCTCTTCTAATCCACCTTATATGTACCAACGATGACATATTTGTCACCAACTCTATTGCAGCTGCAGAGTTTGAAAAAGTCTCCTGGAAACTATTTGCAGGCTTTGAAAGCTATACCAAGGACGTTGAGAATGATGTAAGTCATATTATGGGGAAAGATGGGTATCGTTTTGGTTGTAGGCTTTTTGTTCAAGTAGCATTAATCATAGTCAACCCTTTGAAGCGGGAATGTTTATATATGTAATACCAAAATTCGTTTCAGGTATGTACATAGTTATCAAAGCTATTTGTGGAACCATGCAGCAAGTACGAGGGTGCAGAAGTATGGTATGTTGTGATTGGTAAATTTTGAAAATTTTCAGCCTCTGTTTTTCTTTCAATATCTATATATCCAGATGTGTTTTAGACATAGTGCAAGCAATACTTTCAATGTGCTTTTTCTTTCTTCTTTTTAATGTGATTATATCTTGTGGCAGGAACTGAACAAGTTTTACTAGGAGACTTGGTATATTGTAAAGAAAATGGTACTGGAAATGGGATGGGGTTTGTTGCTTTGGATTGTGACGATAGATCTGATGATAGGCATGACTTGAATAATGAAGATGAGGTCTCTGCTATAGATGTTCATGAAGAAAGAAATAATCATGTCAAGGTCGGTCCTTTGATTTTGGCCCATTATGCTGCTGCTACTTAATTTTAGCTTTAGTAGTATGTACTCTTGTTCGTTAGTACAGAAACTAACCCAAAGAGACACAGATGCACATGCACACAATTTATGTTGCATCGTGGTGTATCCATGCCCAGATATGTGAAAGGCATGTTATGGACTGGACCTTTTTATATTTATTATCAAATTTCTTGCACCATTTATAATCAAAGCTTTTTTTTTATTACAGTTTGCGCACAGTTTATGCTTTTATTTGTGTATGTATTTCTGTGAATAATTGTATCAGGTTGTAACTGCTGAAGATCTTAATTCAGGATATTATACCATTGATGATGTTGTCCTTCCTTTGCCAGGGTGAGTTTCGACGAATAATGCTGGTTAGATTAGATTCATTATTCATAGAAATCAGATCTTTAGTGTCTGCTTTCGGTTTTCTGGTTTTCAGGGTAGAATTTATGATATTCCAGCATTGATGATTTTGCAGGTCAAGGGTAATTTATCCAGCAAATGATATTGCTGATGTTTATCATGATTTGGCAAAGAAAGTACGTATCAACTTTGCCTGGCATATGCTTACATGCCTTGAATTTAAGTAAATGTTATTATTGAGGTGATACTAAAGAGTTTGTCCGAATGTTATGATAAGCAGTTTGCATTTGAACAATGAGTTAATGGATATATATGGTTTTGCATTTTGGAGTACATGGCCTAGTTATGTCACTCCATGATGGGAAAAAGTCTCTCTCTCTTTTTTATTTTTATTTTTTTGGTGGTTCATTTGATTTTGTGAATCTGGATGTTGGCCCTTGCTGATGAAACGGAATTGACAAATAATAACATGACAGAATCTTTTTAATCAGAGATTGAATTCAGTTGTGCCTTGAAGACTATAGGTTATGTATGTCTTTTATATGATGTAAGACAGCAACCTGAAGATCCTGGTAGCATCAGTATAAGAGAGATCCCCAGGATACAAGGGAATTTAAATGATACAGGAATAAATTACCAAGGCTTTGATGATGGCTGAAAGAGAAAAGAAAAAGCCATGTTCAATGTTAGAAAAGACCATCTATACACTTGCAATGTGAATTTTTATGTGTAGAATTTGGCCTGATGGTCTCTGGAATCAGGTTAAAGATTAATTTGCATCAATTGTGGTCTTGACCTAGTAGTTTTTGCCCAGACAGTTCATTTACTGCTTCTCCCTCTCCTATGCACTCCCATCTGTTTTCCTTCTATAAACTATGGTCAGCGATTATTACAGATATTTGTTTGGGCTGGTCCCCCAGCCTTCTTGGATCCTTCATTTTTCTGTCACTCTTTAATTGATGAGTTTGTACATTGAGATAGAAACTTATTTTTCCCCATTAATCACCTTTTGTGTTGTACTGGTCAGGATGCAATCAGTTTAACAGAAGGTGTGCATAATGTTAAGTATGTGATCCAACTCAAATTTGATGAGCTTAACTCTTTGATGTGTCTTTGTTACCATCGTTTGTTTATGTTTGTTATCAGGGAATTCTCAATAACCAGTATGACTGGAAGTTACAGGATGGTTTTTCAGAAACCAATAAATTTTGAATGGTATGCCTAATTTTCATGCTCCTTATACTAAACTTTATGCAGTTCTATTTACTTATGTTGTGTAGTTCATTTACTGAAATGTCTTTGATTTTTTGCTACTGCAGGGAATTGCTTACGTATACTGATAGTAGTAAACCATTGGCAGAGACAGATTTGGACAACAATGTGAAGTGTAAGCCTACGAACAACATCAAATCAGTGAATGCACCCAACGTGAAAAAGGAAGAAATATTTAGCACAAAACAATTGGAGAGCGCTGATGGTGGTGGAAAGCTTGAGACTGATAATAACGAGAAGGCAGGTGAGGAAGTAGGGTCACCACAAGATGAATCTGTGTGTGGCAGTGGCCTCAGTTCTCAGGATTCACAGACTGCTCTTAAGTTGAGCTTGACGCTCCCTGCTTCTTGTTATGCAACTATGGCCATAAGAGAGCTATTGAAGACTTCAACATCTGTGAGTAATTTACTTGAAAATTCATATACCTTTTATGATGATCAATCAAAATAAAAGATGATTGGGATAAACTTCCGGTTAAATGGTGGTAATATTTTTTATTATGTTCTTTTTCATAAATCCAGAGTTTCATGTGCAATGATCATTTTTTCTTTCCTTTCTTTGGCTGCTACAGGTTGCATACCACAAGACCTTAAACTAGTATGCACGCGGCAGCTATTGACAGTTTTCTGTGGAAGGAAGTAGTTACTGTTCATCCATCTTATCAAATATTTATCAATTTTCCCATGAATGTGTATGATATCTGTATGTTATTGGGAGAAAGTAAAATTCTCTTACAGTATCACACCTTACACACATTTTGATCCTTGCTTTTGACAAATATTGAATGAATGGGCATTCACTCTTGTGGGCGTTTCTTGCTTATGAAGAAATATAGTGGCGATGAATTAAGTTTCGAAGTCTTTCTAATCTTTTTCATCATATGAGAAGGTTCGAATCTGTTTAATTTTGTACTTAGTTTACTCTCCTGTTGCCTGCTCTATTCTAGCAATAATATTTCCTTTTGCCATGTGCCTTTGCTATACTTCGCTAGGTCACAGGATTTACAACCGATCATTACACTGTAGCTTATGTTGAAAACTATAGCAGTTGCAGGTAAGTTAACTATTTAAAAAAAAAATTGATGCTTGTCTTCCTAGTTTAATTAGGGTTGTACTTCATTGCTACTTAAACCAAATGTTAATATAATTGTGAAAAATGGAGAAGGAAGCTAGGACATGAAAAGATTTACGATAACTACGTCTCTTTTAGGCCATCCCAAAGCAAAATCCGAACGACGTAGTTTTAAAGATCAATGTGATTCCCTCCCACCCCAATTTGCCTGCTAGGTTGGAACATATATCTTTTCAAGGCTTGCTTACCAGCCACTGCTGCCGCCGCCGTTGTGATCCCCCCCCAATTGCACCTGCAACGGCAGCTGAGCGTGGCCCTGCTGCTGCCCTGTAAAGTCCACCAGTTCCAAGTCCAGCAGCAACATTGCTCAACAAATCATCCGTGCCCCTCCAATGAATAATCCCACTCTCCAAGCCAGCAAAGATCAAGCCCAAAACGCCGAGCGAATTACCAAATCTGCGGCCAGTTTGACCTCCCGAATTCAGAACCCGGTTAAGTCGGATCTTGAGCGTGTCGCCGGGTTCGGCAGCGTTGAGACCTTCAACAGTTCCTTTGGCAGCACCCAGCACTGCGCCGGTCAAGTAACCGCAGCCGGTGTAATACTGGAGATTTTCGCCCCATGAGAGGTGCCGTCTCGCGGCTTCTTCAGGTAAGAGGTGCTCGAGTGCGGTGGGGAGGTTTTAGAATTTCTGGATTGGAACGTTGAGTTCCTGATACGGATGGAATAGTCGCGTTTTCGAATCGTTGTTTGGTTGGGTTGAACTTGAATCCCCCATGGGATAAAAATGGCTACAGCGTATTTGGGATGGAAAACCGTGACGGATCCAAACGTTGAAACGAGAAAATAGAAGAAAATGGGAGTAATATTCATCAGTAGATCTGGGTTTAAGGGAGAGGAGAACGGGAATAACAAGAGAACATTTGTTTTTTTTTCTTTTTTAATTTCATGGGTTTTATTCTGATTTCCCTTCCATACGGAGTATCACTTCATAGCAAACAAATTGAACAAGCTAAAAAGGAAATAAATTTTTCCATGTACCAAACTTAAAAACTAAAGATGTTTTCAATAATTTATTACTTTATCGTCAAAATTCATGCTGAAGAAGTATGATGCTAAATTGCCCACGCATGACATTGATTTGTATAATTTAAGAAGATAAGGAAAAACAAAAACATAAAAATACAAGAAAACAAACTATGCTAAATAGGGATTTTTTTTTTTTTATAAACTTCTGGTGGCCCAAATATTACATTGCATGTCTTATCTTCAAATTTAAAATTTTAATTTATTGTCACTTTAATCTTTTAATTTGATAAGTATGAAAGATAGCAAATTGTGCCATAAAAAAACAAAGAAAAAGGCTATATGTGTAAAAAAAAAAATTGTAGAAACCTGGTGTGCCGTGGAGTAACAGAAATTGATTATTAAAAAAAAAAAGTGATATATAAAAGAAGCAAATGATGTCAATTTTCCAGCGCACTGTGAGTGTGTGTTTGGTCAAACATCATTTTAATTTATGGGATTAAACAGAATGCAACGTTTTTTTTTTTTTTCTGGGTCTACAAACAGAATGCAACTGAAAGAGTAAAAATGGGCTTGAGATTGATTGTAGGAATCCGTGGGCTTATGGTGCTTCAAAGTCCCAATGACAAATACCCTTAAAAATTCACGATGCTACCCGGCAACAATATAAATTAAACTTTGAGATTTTTTTTTAAGTATTGTAAATTTGAACAAAAAATATTGTATGTATTAAGTAGTTTACCACTCTTACTATTATCAGAATATTATTTATAAATTAATCAAAATAATAGCAATTTTGGATTTAATTTATATAAATTTGAAATAAAAAAACATACTTCCCTTCTATGTTAGAGGCATGATGTGGGTTAAAACCAAAAAAGGCAGGCCAAGGGAACAGAAAGAAAGTGTACAAAAAGGCTGATACTGAGCCCCATATGACAACACCACCCCTATGACACATCTCTTTCTACCCAACTCATTCCAAGCTAACTTTGCCGCACCATTTAAAACCCCCCTCCTCCTTCCCTCTACCCTTTTAATGTCTTCTATCTTGTATTTGAATATCATATTTTGCCCTTGCTCACCAAATTTAACAATCTAGTTTACAATTAATAGAAGCAAAATGAAAGTGAAATGTTTAGAACGAATTTTTGAATGAGGGAATTTACTGCAATTCACAATATTTATCTTCAACACCAAACTAAAGCAATTCAATTTTGATGTAAGGACACATATTTATATTAAGAAATTTTTTAGAAGGTTTTTTTTTTTTACAACGTCATGTCATCATTCCATGGATGATAGTCACACTATCTTTTTTTTCTCATCAAATTATGTTATATAATAACAAATTTAGCATCCGTTTGTTTCGATGAAAAAAATGAAATTTTAAGGAAAATATTTTTCTACACAAATATATTTTTAAAAAATAAATTAATTTTTTATTATTTAGACAATATAAGAAAAATATTTGCTTTTATTTGGTGTGTAGAGATAAATTATTTTCTTTTATTAAAAAATATTAGTATAGATACAAAGTTTATCTTTAAAGTTAAATCATCTAATAATTATTTTATTATTAAAATATTTTCATGATAAGAATCATCAAAAACTCTACTGACAAAAATTATAAGTTAAATGTATCTTGTATTATAACAAATATATGAAGGATATTATTCAATTTTTTTTTCATTTTTGTCATTTCTTAAGTTAATTCATATTTAATTGAATTTAATTAAAATCGATAACCATATTTGTTAAATCTTTCAATTGTTTAAATATATTTTTAATATAATTTTTAATATAATTATTAAATATTGTAGAATAGAATAAAAAAGGGAAGAAGAGGGATAGGAAAGAGAAAAGTGGAAGAGAAAGAAGGATACGAGGGAATAGAGGAATAATGAGGAGAAAGATGAGAGGAAGAAAAAAAGATGAAAGAGGGATGAGAAATAGAGACATGAGAGAAGGGAAAGAGTGTGATAGTAAGAGAAAAATAAGGGAAGGTAGAGAGAGAACAAAAGAAAGTATGGAGGGATAGAAAGAGAAAAATAGGAGAGAGAGGTAGAGAAAGAAAATGAAGGAAAATAAAGAGATCATGTAATATAAAATGATTTAGGAAATGATTTCTTTTAATTAAAAGGAAAAATTACTTTCTCTTGAATATAATTTAGGAAAATGGTTTATAAAAAAAAAATTCTCAAACAAACGAATTCTTAAATTTTACTATTTATTTATGTTTATTTTATTTCCTTTATCTTCTCAAAAATTAAGAGATAGAAAATTAAAATATTAAATCTTAATTAATCTCTAAAAATCAACTTACTACTATTATCTCTATATTAAATTTTATTTTATTTTTATTTATTCTTTTTAATTTTTAAGAATTTATAGAAAAATTTAAAAATAAATCTTAATTAATATTTTAAAATTAAAATTCTATCATTATATTTATCATAAACTTTTAATTTTATTTTTTATTAAAATTTCATTGTTTTATTAAATCTTTTAACTTAATTTATATAAATAAATAAATTACATTTATATTTTACAATAAAAATGTGCAGGTATTATTCTAGTTTAGCATCAAATCAAATAGTTGAGATCATAGAATCAACTGTTGAGAAAAAGCTAAATTGCTCAAAATTGGAGATATTTGTTGGCCTTGGATACATAGATAGATCTACGATGTGAAATACAAGGGGCCAAGATAGCAATAAATAATTAAACGGTGACGAGGCTGTACGATAAAACTGTAGACTTGATAGCATGTGAACATAGCCCCTTCCTTAAATATTTGGTCCCAGCTTCTGCAGGTTTTCACGTGTCCTGCCATTGGGATGCCGTTAATTGCACCATCATCAGCATCAGCTACTGCATAGGATTCTAATGCCCCACCTCTCTATCATTTTTTTTAAATTTTTTTTTAAGATCACTTTCCGGAGACATTCACACTCTCACATTAAGCGCGTACATTCCATGCTACAATCATAAACGCATGTACGCTCCTTCATTCAAATAACTGCGTCCCCAACATATCACAGGGTGATGTGACATTACAACGAATAATATCACGACTCGTTGCCCTCAGTCGAGACTTGAGAACACACTAAAAAAATGAAGATTATAGTTTACATCTTTTTTAAAAAAAATTAATACTTTTATCTTTTTTTGCTTAAAAATGATAATTTTTTGAAATTTTGTGTCTTACAATTTAATTATAAAATTATTTTTATATGCTTACATGTAAATGTTATAAAAATTGTTTTTTTAAATGTTCTTAGAACATTTTGTACAAGTATACTCAAAGAAGTTTTGACTTTGTTTAAGAAACTTAAAAATTGTGTCAATGCATCACTCAAGTTTAATAAGGATCAGAAGAAAATCAAAAGAAAGTTGTATAATTACACAAAATCGATCATGATAATAATTATTAAGAGCGGTTTCAATAAAGATAATATATCCTTTTAAATACCACAAGTTCATTGGACACATAATGATTTTAGTAAAAATAAAATGGTGTATTTTCATTTCTTCCGTTTTTTTTTCCAAATAATATAATAAAACTTAATTAGTTCATGTATCTTATCTTCATTAAATATGATGTTTTGATGAGAAATTTAAATAGTGTGTCGGAGGTTTTAGATTAAATTTTTTTTTAAAAGAAAAAAAAATCATTCTCCCGTTTTCACATATTACAAACCAAGAAATATAGAGTGATCAACTTATCATATGTCCATTTTTTTCAAACTTGGATTTTAACAATGGTTTAGACTTAATCACTTACAATGATGACCAATTATATTGTCCAAAGTGGTTCAATTAGCACCACTAATTTACCATACTTATCTAACAATTCTTCATGAAAGAAGCAATTACAAAAATGGATTTGGATTTTGTTTGAAAAGAGGAGAAAGCTTAAAGGAGGGTGAAATGAATTGAGCACACCTTTTTATTGCAACGTGGTCGGATTGACTTGTCCGTGGTCACCACGCTTGTTCTTCTATAGAAATATTATCTCTTAGCGGCTACAATGGTGGTGTGTTCACTTTCTTCTAAAAGGGGGGGGGGTGTGGTGGGCTTATCTTTTCCCTTCCATGCACGGACAAATTCCTCGATAAATGTGAGAGAGAAACAAGAGGAGAGAGAAAGAGAAAGAGAGAAGTTTGATGCTTTTTGTAATGTAGTTTGGAGCATTTTGGCCAGATTTACAGTGAGCATAGAGAACAAGGGAGAGTAAAGAAGAGAGAAACTCAAAAGTCTCAAAGCACAAACATGTTCGATGGAGTACCTGCAGACCAGTTCCACCAATTCATAGCACCAAGAACCTCACTTCCTCTTCACTTATCCTTTCCTTTAAATCCTAATACTTTCCCATCTTCTTTTGATCCTTATAATAACCCTACTCATCATCAGTTGCCACCACTCCAATTCCAACCCAGTAATCTCTTGCACCCATTGCACCACCATTCTCCTTCCAACAAACATGAAGACAAGCAGGAAACTAGCACCGCTGTGTCTATGAACTTTGAGATTTTCAATGGAAGAGAAAGACAATTGCCTCAGCTTAACGTTACTGATCATAATTCCTGGACTAACGATGAAGTGCTTGCGCTTTTCAGGATCAGATCTACCATGGAAACGTGCTTCCCAGACCTCATTTGGGAACATGTCTCAAGGTACTCTCGCATATTCTCCAATTCTTCTCTGTCATTATTAATTAGCTCAAAATTAAGTAACTATGCAACACCTGGCTAATTAGTTTTCACTTGTACAATGAGAAATATCGTTAGTGAAAGATTATGGAGTTGGAATTTGTGTTTGATTTTTGCTCCATGTGCTAGACAAACGCACACGTGCACGTACAGCAGGCTCACTCTCACACTGACTGACACACACACTTCGAGAGAAAGAAGGGGCTGCGAGGGCCGGCGAAGGGACGAAATTTGAAGAAACCCATTTTGTCTATTTACGTGTTTAAGAGAGTGGTGCAAATATATATATATATATATATATATATATAAGGAGAATAAATGCTTATAAGGTTGGTTCTTGGATTTATATATATTTATGGTGGCTGCAGGAAGCTTGCAGAGCTTGGATTTAAGAGGAGTGCAAACAAGTGCAAGGAGAAGTTTGAAGAAGAGAGCAGATACTTCAACAACGACATTAATTACACAAAGAACAATTACCGGTTTCTAAGTGAGCTTGAAGAGTTTCATCAAGGTGATCAAAACATTGATCAGGCTGATACAGAAAAGTCGACCCAGCAGATGGAAAAGCCAAGTGACGGACAAAACAAGAATATGGGCCAGCCAAATGACACGTCAGTGGCCAAGCAATGTGAGGAAAGTGAAAAAGTGGCAAAATCAAAGGACAGGAAGAGAAAGAGGCATGGAAGTAAGTTTGAGATGTTCAAGGGTTTCTGTGAGAACATTGCAAAGAAGATGATGGCTCAACAGGAAGAGATGCACAATAAGCTTCTAGGAGATATGCTGAGAAGAGATGAAGAGAAGTTTGCGAGAGAGGAAGCTTGGAAGAAGCAAGAGATGGATAGGATGAACAAGGAGCTTGAAATGATGGTTCAAGAACAGGCTATTGCCGGCGATAGGCAAGCCACCATAATTGAATTCTTAAAGAAATTCACCCCAAGTTCGCAGCCAGTTCAAACCCAGCTTGGAAAAGAAAATCTCAAGGTAACAGACACTTCAAATCCAAATACTCCCAATTGTTCCTCTCAATTGCACTCAAAAAACCCTAGTCCTGCTCTACATGTATCTCCTTTTTCTTCTTCTATGGTTGAAAATCAGCCTCAAGAGAGTTCAGCTTTACAAATAAGACGCACTGAAATTGTAGCAGCTGAAAACCCTAACTCAGGTCTTGCCCCAACCACTTCAGAAATGCATTCTTCATCAGCTTCAATCCCAGCTCCTATGAACCCTAGTTCTTTCACTAGCCAGAATAATTCATTAGAAACAAGTCCGATTTCAACATATAAAGAAGATGTTGGGAGAAGATGGCCAAGAGATGAAGTATTGGCGCTAATAAACCTCAGGTGCAATCTAAATAACAATGGTACTGAAGAGAAGGACGGAACCAAAGCTCCTCTGTGGGAGAGAATCTCTCAAGGAATGTTGGAGTTGGGATATAAGAGAAGTGCCAGAAGATGCAAAGAAAAATGGGAGAACATAAACAAGTACTTTAGAAAAACCAAGGATATTAATAAGAAGAGGTCTCTTGATTCCAGGACTTGTCCCTATTTTCATCAACTGAGTACTTTGTATAGTCAAGGAAAACTTATATCTCAATCTGAAAAGCCGGAAAACGGCCACCAGAATTCACCGGCAAATCAACGGCAAGTGCCACAAGAAACTCAACCTGCTGTTGAATCTTCAGATCAAGTGGGGTCAAGTGGTTTCACTATGCATAATGTTGATGGAGGTGAGAAAACATTGATGCAAGTACCAGCCTTGGAATTTTAATTTTAATTTCAATTCATTTGTGCATTTTCTATGACATAATAAGCTCCACTTTCCTTGAAACTTCTACTTTTTTTTTTCCCTCTGTCTATTTAATAGCATAAATGTATCAGAGTGCCTATATATATGTATTTCGATTTTCTTTAAAAAGAAAATTTTGAATTTCCTGTGCACCGACAACTTGAAGAATCATGAGAACAATGTTTCCGTTCAGGCGTGTAAATAGTGGAATCAGTTTAATGTGCATTAAAAGGAAGACATTATTCACTATTCCATGAATTTTAAAAAAAAAATAAATGGGTAGGAAAGACATTAATTCTTTAGGACATTCTAACCTTTTTGCTGATGACTACTGTACTAAAGTAGTGGAAGGAATTACCAGAGACTTTTTCAGCCCAGCTGAGACATGGCTGTTCCCTCTCATTAACATGCTTAGGAGTAGGAATGCAAATTTTATACAGATTTCTCTCGTTTGTTTCTCAAATTCATCCGGTAATTCAGTTGTTTCAACTGAAATATGAACACTGGATCTAAATAGACTTAATTACAAATTGATTAATCTATTTAATATATAAATTGAAATAAATTATGATCAAATTGATAACTTTTGTT
>JANHAO010023402.1:0-11909 GCA_026873985.1 Saraca asoca
ATCTTATCTAGAAATATGTTATTATTCCCTTTAAGATCTTATCTAAAATCCTTTTATTATTCACTTATCTAAAATCTTTTATTCTTATCTTATCTAAAATCCTTTATTCTCCCACTTTTGGCACATCAGAAAGCAATAATGCATCCATAAAAAATTAATGTACCAAAAAGAATAGATAGTAATTAGAATAGAACAGAATAAAGTGAATAATCCAAATATCATGATACCAGAATCTAGCACAAAAGTAATATAGAATTCAGTCAAAAATCATAATATGATATCCAAATACAATCCATAATATTAGAATTATCAGACATTTAAGCTCCCCCCTGAGGGCATGATTATTCTAATTTGATAATAAATTTGCGTTAAAAATTGATGTAAGAGTTGTTGCATAAATTAACTTATGTTTCCATACTTCAGGTTTTGAATCAATTATGGAATCGATTTAGCCAGGATTGAATTGATTCAGGAATCAATTTATTTAGTTTGATAAAAAAATTTCAAAATTTGAGATCTTCCCAAAAGATTAAAAATTTTGTGAATCAATTCATAATGTAATTTTTTGAGTTGTGCATCAATTCGTGAATCGATTCAGAAACTCATAAAAATCCTGGAAAAATTCAAATCGATTCAAAACTTGATTCAAAGAGTCCTAAAATTAGTTTTCACGTAGTTTTGTTCCAAAATTCCTAACATATGATATGTTTATCAGCAATAATCAATTCAACACAATTTGGACCTCAAATCTCATATTGAGCACCTAAAAACAAACTTAGGAGAAATCTTCAATGCCTAAGTTAGAATTTGCTTAGGTAATCATATAATCAAGGATAACAGTTAGAAGTATGAAAATATATTGAATATTGTGGATTTAACAATTTTGGTTATGTGGTGAGAGTAGCTATTGTCCAAGTACCATAAGTTGCTTTTGTGTTTCCCACAAACCTACAAAATAGAATTTATACTTGCATTGATGATACTTAATGGATCTTAGGTCCATAATTGTTAGTAAACATATCAAGATATCTTTTAGGTAACCAAACTAATTTCTCATTTAGTTTTAGCATATATGTTCCATTTCTATGCTGACAATGTTTAATATGATGTCCTTTTTTATTACAGTAAAAATAAGTTATGTGACTAAATTTTTTTTTGACTTGAAAGTCTGAGATCTTTTATTGGATCTCTTTTTGTTTTGCGATCTATATCCTAAACTAGTCCTATTTTGAAAAACTATTTGATGTTGCAACATATTGTTCAGTCTCATCTTACTATTTGTAAAACCTTGTAAAGCTTTAGTCAATGTGTCTATTTTAGATCTATAGATTTCACATTGATCACAAACTTTACTTTCATTCAATACTTTTTCAGCCAAGAGATTTAAGTCATAGTTTTCTTTTTCAATCAGCTTAATTTTTTCAAGCAACTTTTCTTTTACTTTTTTAGCATGCTTTAACTTTTTCACAATTTTTATCAATGCATCATACAACTCTTCATATAGATCATCAATTTCATCATCACTTTTATCATTATCACTAGAATTAAACTCATCATCACTATTATCATTGTCAGAGTAGAAAAAAGATTCAAATACCTTACAATCTTCATCTTCTTGAGCCATGAGGTAAAGGAATGCTTTTTCCTCTATTTCTGTTTCCTCTTCTTCTCCAGAATCAGCTTGCCTATCATTCCAAATATCTTGATTACCTTTCTTGAAGGATGGCTTTCTCTTCTTTCTTTTATTCTCCAACTGCCTTTTCAAGAATATATGTAGTCTAATTTAAAGGGTCTAGGCTTCTTGCATTCAAAGCATGTGGAGGTATAAGAAGAACTCTCTTGTTTATTCTTGTTTTGATTCTTTCTTTGTGGAGTAGCTTTCCTCTTTTATTTGTTCTTCTTTTTCTCTAAGCAATTTCTGTAGCTTTTTGCTTAATAGGGCCATTTGATCTTTTTCATCCGCCTCTTCATCACTATTTGATTCTTCATCATCAAATTCAAATGTCTTTGCAACCTTAAGTGCCAAGATTCTCTTCTTTTTGTCATCACTATTCTTTTTGTATCTCTTCAGCTCTAGCTCATGCTCTTCCAAATTTCCATGAAGCTCTTGAATGGAAGGCATTCCCATCTTAAGTGATTCTTTGATGGCTGTCACCTTAGGTTGCCATTCTTCTGTTAAAGACCTTAGAATTTTGTGTACTAAATCTGCATTGTCAAATGTTCTACCAAGAAGTATAAGATGGTTAGTGATAGTGGTAAATCTTTAGATAAGGTCCTTGATAGATTCTCCTTTTTCCATTTTCAATGTTTCATACCGAGAAACAAATACATGAATTTTAGAGGCATTAACTTATGTAGTGCCAACATGTGCTACTTCTAATGTGTCCCATATTTGTGTAGTTGTGGTGCAATTACATATTCTCTCATATTCATTAGGAGAAAGAGACTTAGAGATAATCCATTTAGCTTTGGAGGCTAAGAGGTGTCTCTTCCTTTCCTTTTCAGTCCAAAAGGACTTAGGTTTAGGTTATGAAATCCCATTCATTAGAGTTTATGTTAGATCATATCCATCCTCAACAATTTCCCATATGTCTATATTAGTGGCTTCAATAAAATTTCTAATTTTTTGCTTCCAATAGGTATAGTGACGTCCATTAAAATTAGGGGGCTTGTTCAAGGGAGGACATTCAATAAAAGTGTGAAACTAGAATCCATAATCTCTTTGGAAATAAAAGAGTATCAAGAGCCAAAGCTCTTACACTAATTTTTGGTCCCAAAATTTACAATGATCTTTCCTTTAGATTAAATGATCTTTAGTTTGGATTTTTATTAAAACTCGGTGGAAGACTTTAAATCCTTTTTTACAAAGTTAGATTACAATAGTGGAAGTCTTTAAGCAAAATGATCAGAGTATCTTTATTTGATAACCAAGATTAAATTGTAATCACTGATTAAATGTAATGCAGAATTCAATAACAGATATCAATTAAGCCAAAATAGCAATACAGTAAAAATATTAGTGCAAAAATATAAATGCAATAATAATAAAGAACACAAATATTTTTAAAGTGGTTCCACTTCATTTGAAACCACAATTGAAGCGTACATCCACTGGACAATCCTCAATCAGATGATCACTTTTTATTACCAAACACAAGATTTATCTGGACTCTCGTAAACCAGTTTATATGTAAAATTTGACAGGGCTACTACTAACTTATAGTTACGAAAATTCTTTCATCTCCTACAAACTATGATCAACCTCATAATCTTAGAAGATATCCTAAGAATTCTTTACACCTTCAACTAATTATAATCATCCTCATAACTAAAGAAGATGCAAAGGGAAGATCAACTTTTTCCTTTGTATCTCAGATTTCTATCAACCTAGAAATCTAAAAAGAAAACTAAATTTCTATCAACCTAGAAACCTGAAATGAAACCAAAGTTAAGAAAGAAATACAATACTAGAATTGAGATGAAAATCTCACTTATCTAATGTGAATTCTTCACTAATTTGATGAAATCTAGTGAGGTAGTAATGAATCTATTATAGCTCTGTTATCTTAGTATTTTTTGCACTTGAAGATATGAAAGAGTTATGAAAACTATTATGTTTGAAATGAGGTTAGGAGGTATTTATAGTGTAGCCACTAACATTTGAAAAATAATTAACTTTTAGTTTATGAATCGATTCGTGAATTGATTCAGTGCAGTTACCAACTAATGAATCAATTTGTTTCTGAATATTATAAAGAAGTTCATGATAGCATCAATGCATGAATTGATTTACACTATAGTCTAAATAGGTCATGAATCAATTACCTAATTCATTTAGAAAAAATCCTAACCTGCGGTAAAAAATATTTTTCAAAACATTTCTTCATAAATCGATTACTGAATTAATTCAAGTACATTTTCACAAGATCTTTAGCATGAATCAAATCATATATTGAAAAACAATTTTTATAAACTTTCACTTGTGAAAAATCACTTGAAAATTTAGTTTGAAAAACATTTAATTTTGGCTCACTTTAAGTGATTTATTTCTACCTCAATATCTCTATTTTAAGAAATTTGTTTGGATCAAATTGGATTAGAATACACTTACAAAAGATCGTAATTAAAATAAAAGAACTACTAAATCTAATGTGGATATCTTGAATCACATACTTTGATCCTGCAAACAATAAACAAATGTTAAACATATGAAATTATTTTTCAACATCAAAACTAAATAAGGTAAGATAGTAAAGCAATCTGCCTAGCAAGGTTAACATGGTCTTCACTATAGTATAATGGAGGAGATGATTCTCCACACACAATCCAATAATCATTAATTTTCCAATAAAAAAAATACGAGTGGTGTTTGGAAAAAGGAGTTTAATGGCCCCTTCCCTAGAATAGTCTACCTTATCTTTACTAGTTATGAAGCTAGAACCTCTTTCCATATCAAATAACTTGCACAATGTCTCTACATCCAAGGTGATCAATTTCCACATACAAAAATAGACAATCTATCATTTGCTAACCTAAGTTTGCATAGAATATCCTAATAAGCCTAAGGTAACACTTTATGCTATAAGTAAAAAATTTCAGCAATTTATATTTTGCAAGCAAACCAAACAATTCTAAATGACTCTCTTTCAAAAATTTTGCATCCCAATATAAAAAAATTTGGCATACCTCTCATAAGATTCTTTAGTTGGGAAAAATTTTTGTTTCTCAATAGCTACATCTGTCCTATATGCAGACTTGCATTGACAACCTTTCTTTTCTTGGAACTAATGGTGAAATTACTAATCATTGTGGTTGGATTTAGTTGAATAAGGAGAGAGAAAGGAATTAGGAAAATTTGTGGTTTTTAAGATTTGGGTTAAATATAAAGTTTTGATCGATGAAAATTGAAATAAATAAATTGGGTAGTGTTTTGGTGAAGAGAAATTACAATTTAATCTGTGAAATTTGAAGAAAATTAAGAGAGAAGGTGATTATGTTAAGAGAGGGTAGCTAGGGTTTGAGAGAATTTGAAAAAATGGGCTAAAAACATGTGCAAGGTTTTTATAATCCTACCCATAATCAAAATCACGAGGCCAGAATTATTTAAGCAATTTGAATCATAATCATAATCGCAAATGAATGACTAAAGAACTTCATCATCGATTCAAAAGGTGATCAAAATCATGAACCCAGCAAAGCAACCTGAAACAATACAAAAATGATCGATTCAAATCACAAATTGAACTAGAATGGTCAATTCAAATTGCAACCCATCAAAAACACTAAAAATTTAATTTTTTTAGCATCTCTCCAGAAATAAACCATGAATACTGATCTTAAGTCTTCATGAATGAATGAAAAAGATGAAAAATCAATTGTGGTCAACTTGGCACTTGCAAAAGAAATCAGAGGACTCTCTGATGCCTAAGTCAAAATTGATATAAATGATGGAAATAATTTAAATAAATTCAAATCAAATTAAAACAACTAAATGAAATTACTTAAAGACCACAAAAAAAAAAGATAATCAAATCAAGTAAACTCATTTTCCAAAGGAGTCAATGTGCCCAATTCTCTTCTAATAAAAGCAAATCGATTTTCTTCAAAAGGTTTAGTGAAAATATCAGTAAGTTGAAAATTGGTTTGAACAAATTAAAGGGTAATGTCTCCCTTTTGAACATGATCTCTTATGAAATGATATCTTATCTTTATGTGTTTGATTCTTGAGTGCATAATTGGTGAGGTTTATGGCATTGGTATCATTACATTTAATTGGAATTTTTTGAAAATTCAAATCATAGCCTGATAATTATTGTCTCATCCAAAGGACTTAAGCATAACAACTATCGATCATAATGTATTCTACTTTAGCCGTCGATAAAGCCACACAATTTTACTTTTTATTGTGCCATGAGACTAGAGAGTAGCAAAGAAAGTAACATACACTACTAGTGCTTTTCCGATCCATTCTATTTTCAGCAAAGTCAACATCATAATAACCTACCAAGTAGCTAGAGCTTGCTTTAGGGTATTACAAACCCATGTGTGGTGTGCCTACAAGGTATCTAAGGATTTTTTTAACAGTAATCAAATGTGATTCCTTTGGATTAGATTTAAACCTTGTACATATACACACACTAAACATTATATTGGATCTACTTTAGTAAGATAAAGTAAACTATCAATCATGCCTCTATACATTATAACATCAATTTTCTTACCTCAATCATCAAGATCAAGCTTTATGAAAGGACACATTAGAGTACCAAAAGATTAAGCAATTTTCATGTCGAATATTTTCAACAATTCTTTTGTGTATTTGGTTTGGCTTATGAAAATTTCATCATTTGATTGCTTAATTTGAAGACCAAGGAAATAGTTAAGCTCATCTATCATTAACATCTCAAATTCACCTTGCATAATCTTAACAAATTCTTTGCATTGTGACATATTTGGTTTGGCCTATTTTTAGCATCCAGCCCCCATTTGATTACATTATAACATAAAGAAGTCAATCTCTAGTTTCTAGGGACATGACCTGGACTCACCTTAGCTGCTAGCTTAGGTAGTTCAGTCCTATTTTTGGCCAATTTCAATAGCCATCAAATAGTACTAAATAGACTAGGAATTAAATCAAACAAGTTAAATGCATAACAAAATAGAAATAAGAGATAGATAGGGAAAACTGATAAGAAAAAGCTCAATCCAAGGAACTCTTACAATTACTTTATTGAATGATCCTTGACGTTATTATTTCATTCCCATTTTGACCACTTAGTCAAGATATTAATTAAGCCTAACACCAAATCAAACCTTTTTAATTTCTCCCTAAATCAGTCAACCAAGCCCAACACCCAGTTGACACCTATTGTTAAATCAGTTAAAGCTCAGCACCCTAACTAATTTACCAATAGTATTAAGTCTTGAAAACACTTAGCCTAATTAATTGAATTATCTCAATAGTAACCTATTTAATTATCCTCAATGCTCTAGGATAATTGACTTACCCCAACAACTTATCAAAGCCCTGTTGCTACCCCACACTAAATAGCTACAAATAATAAAATTGCCTATGGGAGTTTAGCTAGCATTAAATCACTATGAACAATTAATTAATAGGCCCCTTAATCAACCACCCATAACAATTATAGGCAGTAAGAATAGAGAATCAAAATAAGAATAAATTGACAATTAAGACAAGTCTTACAATTAAGAATAGAAAAGGTGCAAAAATTCCATTAGATTGAGATAAGTTTAGCTTTACATTATTACAAAAATAAAAGGGAAAATAAAAAAGAAAGAGAAAATCTAATTAAGGGCCACAGTATTACCCTAGTAAAGCTCTACTCCCAAAATTAGATACAATATAAAAAATGAATGTAAAGATCTTACAATAGAGGCTCAGCTAACTATTTATAGGCTTAATGCACTACCTCCTGATTGGGTTACTGATTTGGGTTAGAAGGAAGCCTAATTAGACATGACTCTCTTCACATGAAATATAGGTCCATCACTTAGCATTCCAGTGGCCTTAACTTTGTATCAAAACTTCTTTCCTAGTTCAAGCTATGGGGGGCTAAAATTGAGACAATTTTTCTAAGTAGTCCAACCCATAACAAATTTAAACACTTAAGTTCATAGCCTTGTAATTAAATTAAAACGGTGTAGTTTGCTCTCAAACCCTTCATGAAAGTTGTAGAATTGGTTCTTAGATAACCTATGGGCCAAAATGATAAGTGGAACTCCACTTACGATGAAAATATTGAAACTAGGTCTAGGTTGCATCACTACACCCTATTTTGATTTCCAAGCTTTATTTCACTTCCAAAACATTTGAACTAGGCTTTGGGCTCTCCATTACATTTTTAGCTCTTTATCTTAGCTTTCTAAAGACATAATAATCACCTAAAACCAAGATTCAAAACTTTGGATATGCCTAAAACCCTAAAATAGTATAAATTTATCAAATAAATTCCATTAGCCATAAAAACTTAGCAAACCACAAAACCAATCTGAAGTGTCCAATTAAGCACATTAACATAACAAAAGGATAAGTATAAAGGAATATAAAATATGTATATTCCCCCACACTTAGCTCTTACATGTCTTCAGGCAAGACCTCAAAAGAAAACTACACTAGACTCAAAATAAAGACTCAAGCATTAAACTTTTTCAATGATGATAAGAATGAAAAACCAAAAGTAAGGAAATAACCAAAATTTTAGGGGATATATCATTTCATGAAGCACATTCTTGACAACTCAAGACTCAAAATCAACTAGCAAAGTAATTTCATTCAAAAGGCTAGTAAATCAACTAGTAGATCTCACAAGGTAAGCTTTTTATGCAACTTTCTTTATGTTTAAAATAGAAAAGTGTTTCACTCAATTTTAATCCATGAAAATGCACTACCATAAGCTTTCTTATCATCCAATCTCTACTACTCAAATCACATGCATAGCACAAATCAAGAGCATTTCACAAGGGTTGTAATGTGGCCAATGGAAAAGGGGAGGAAAGGAATAATATGGATATGAAAGTGCAAAACTAAAGAGACTAATAAACCATTGTGGTATAGATCTAAACAAGCAAAGGAGCAATTTAAAACTAGAATCAACATCATAAATTTTCACATTTTTCACTTCTCTTGTTCTTTTTTATTTTCTTCACTTTTTCACTTTCTTTCATTTTGGGTTCTTTCTTTTTAGAAAATTTCTTTTTCTTTCAAATTCAATGTTTCTTGGTTTTTTTAAATTGCATTGATTGAGCTCTTTTTCATTTTTTTTTCCATTTACTTCTTCTTTTCTTCACCATTGAAATAAATCACATTTGTTTTTTACCAAACATTTAGCACACCCTCACACTAGTTCAAGAACCTAACCCACTAATAAATTAAATGCTCTACTAATCCCTGATATTGGGAAAAGGTAAAAACATTTAAGGCTTGGCTTTCTAATGAGCTATATAACAAGAAAAAGGTCAAATAAGCTCAAAGGAGCTCATCAATGATACATTGCAAGGCAAGCTAAAAGAGCAAAAGTGCATCAATCAAAGAATTACCTTAAACATTTTCATGCATACAAGTACTAATGTAATCTCAACAAGATTCAAAGCAAGTTTTCAAGCAACAATTTCATTTTAGAAAATCACACATAAGAAAGAAAAGGAACCTAATAAAAATTGTTTAAGAATGGCTTAAAATCTTACAAGTTATATGTCTATCAAAATCAATCTACAAACACTTCAAATTCATCACAATGCTAATCAAATTCAAGAATCAAAAAGCTAAGGGTCCCAAAATTTAGATATTTCCTTTTTTATGTTTGTAAATTGTATACTTTTTAATCTTAAGAGATTGGATTCTTGTTGCACAAGGTTTTTCAAAAGGGTTTCTATTAGAAGATAAAGAATATATTGAAGTGACAAGTAGAATTAAGAATTCAATTTGCCATTGATCAAGTTTACTCATTCAACACTTAATACAATTATTGTGACTTTAAAAATGTGGAAATTAGAATTCAGAATAGCATAATATCAAAATATCAAAAATCTAGAAATGCACTTAGATCAAAATTGAAGAATATTAGAAATACAACAATGCAGTAATGAAAGATGTAGAAAAAATAAACAAGAAACACTAGGATTTTAAAGTGGTTTAACTTCACTTGAAATAGCAGATAAAGTCTACATCCACTAGATCAATCCTTAACTAAATAATCTCTTTTATTACAATTCACAGGATTTAAACTGAGCTCCTGAAAACTAGTTTACAACAAGATTTCACTGGGCTCTTGCCTAGCTTAGATACAGCAATTCTTCTATCTTAACAGACCATGATTAACCTTATAACCTAGAGATCTACAAAGAATTCAATGCACTCTTCAACTAATTGTAATCAACCTCACAATTAAAGAAGATGCAAAGGGAAGATCAACCTCTTCCTTTGTATCTCCAGTTTCTGATCAACCTCAAAAACCTAAAAAAACAAACAAGAATAGGTAAAAGAAAACAATACTAGAGTTTAAGATGAAAATCTCAAATAACTACCTGTGTAGCCTTCACAAAAATTGATCCAAGCTTTTAATCCAATGTGTTTTTGAGAGGCTAAATTAGATCAGATAAAGCACAAGAACTCTCTCTATTTTTCACACTTAAAATGATAGAGAATGATATGAAAAACTTATGTTTAAATGAGAGTAAGAGGGTATTTATAGTTGTTGTAAACGACATTTGAAAATAACTGATTTTTAAGTCTTAAATCAATTCATGAATCAATTTGTAGTAGTTATAACTAACTAATCGATTTGTGAATCGATTCAGCTTGTGAAAATCATGAAGAAATTCATAACCGAATTAATGCATGAATTGATTACCCTCTGGTGTAAAAAGATTTGTTAATCAATGCATGAATCAAAATGATTTCAAATGTTTTAGTAAAAACATTTTTAAAAATTGTTCTTTAAGAATTGATTTGAGTACATTTCACAAGATTCCATCTATGAATCAATTTGTGAATTAATTCACAAAGTGAAAAATAATTTTTATAAAAATTTAACTTGTGAGAATGTATTGAAAATATAGTTAGAAAAAATTTGATTTAAACTTATTTCATTTGATTCATTTCAGACTTAGATTAGCTATTTTAGAAAATTATTTAGATTAAAAACTGATAAGTTACACTTACAAAAGATCCTATAAAAATTAATAAACCCTAAGACTAGGTTGGATCTCTTGATATCTTCAATGTCACTTGACCAACCTTTAGTTTGCAAAATGAACAAACACTTCAAAGCATATGGTCAGATCATGACATCAAATAAAATATTTTTCAACATCAAAATTGAAAAATATATGATAGCTAGACTAACAATCTCCCATAGCTAGGCTAACAATCTCCCCCTTTTTGATGGTGACAAACAATTTTAGATAAACAACAAGATATACATATAATCAAAAGTTTTTAGATGAAGATATTTAATTTTTGCAGTCGTCAGTGCCAATGTTTTCTTCTTTCTGTCATCTCAATTTTTTCTATACCTCTTAAGCTCTAATTCATGCTCTTCTAAATTACCATAGAGTTCTTAGATTGATGGCGTCCCTATCTTTAGTGATTCTTTTATGGCTGTGACCTTTGGCTGCCATTCTTTAGTAAGAGATCTTAAGATTTTCTAGACCAAATCTGCATTATCAAAACTTCTTTCAAGTAACAAGAGCTGGTTAGTTATGGTAATGAATTTTTGAATTAAATCTCTAATTAACTCACCCCTTCCATCTTAAACATTTCATATTCAGCTACTAAAACATGTACTTTGGATGCCTTAACTTGAGTAGCTCCTACATGAGCTACTTCTAAGGTATCCCAGATCTGTTTAGCAATAGTGCAATTTGAAATCCTTTCATATTCATTTGGGGAAAATGAGTTGGAAATAATCCACTTAACTTTAGAGAAAAGAAGGTGCTTCTTTCTTTCCTCTTCTGTCCATATGGACTTAGGCTAGGTTTTATAACACCATTTATAAGTGTTTGTGGTGGATTATAACCTTCTTCTACAAGTTCCCACATATCAATGTCAATTGTTTCAATAAAGTCTTTAATCTTTTGTTTCCAATAGGTATAATAAAGTCCATTAAAACTAGGTGGCTTATTCATAAGAGGACATTTAGGCAACAATGTGAAGTTAGAATCTATTCTCTTTAAGAAAAATAAAAAGTATCAAAAGCCAATACTCTAATACTAACTAAGGATCCCGAAATTCAGATCATGCCCTTTTTACGTTTGTAAATTGTATACTCTTTACTCTTGAGAAATTGGATTCTGGTTACATAAGTGTTAACCTTAAGGGAGATTTGCCTTAGGAAAATTATTTACCTTAAGAATGAGATTGTTAATCTTAGAAAGATTTTTTCAAA
>JANHAO010023403.1:0-11920 GCA_026873985.1 Saraca asoca
GACATACTACTTATAGGAAATGGTATTCCTATGTTGCAAATCATAAGATATGGTTATCCAAGGAATTTTTCATAAATGACTTTGGAGAAGATGCCTATTGTTATGGGCATTATCTAGACAAGGCTAAGTTCAGGAGCAAGCGCAGTCGATCAAGGTTAGGACCCAATTTAGAATGTAACTCCATAGAATGAAGACTCCTGTTGTCCATTTAAAGTTGTGAAGTCTCGTAATGCATCACGACGAAAGGCACAACCCTGAGGAAGGTTTAAACCCGTAACAAGCAAGGCTGACCAATCACCCCCTGGGAATGACAAATGAAGGCAAAAACCCTTGCTTGCTCAGCCTCCCACTTCCTCGCCTGCTTGTTACCAGCATATACCCATTTGAAGTCCAGTCAGTAATCAGGAATATGTCAAGCAATTTGACAACTCAGGCCTCAAAATGACACATAAGCTCTCCGAAAGTCTGATAATGATTTGTCCAACATCTATTATCTGACGGCATGCATTTAATGTCATAAGTGGTGAATATAATCATTCTACTGATCATAAAATTACATTTATAACCCCTCTCCTTTACTATAAATAGAAAGGGAGGGACCGTCATGAAGGAGAGAGAGCAATCCATGCAGAAACTCTGTTGGTAGAAAAAGAAAGAACTCCTTGTAAGAAAACCTGAGTAAGAGAACACTCTTTTCGTTGCGAGAAAGTCTTACAACCATTGTAATCTGGGCAAGAAAAAGTAAAAGGGACCTTGTGATAGTGAATAAGAGAAGAGCACTGTGGACGTAAGGGTGAAGAATTGGCTTTAGCCGAACCACGATAAACTCCTGATGTCATTGTTCTTTTCCCGTCTACTCCGATTGTCATTGCCATTATCTTTCCTTCTTTCTTCACTTGTAACTAGGGGTGTTATTGGACAAAATCCCATTGGCTGAATTTTGGTGTCAACATTTTGTCGCTAGAAGGAGGGCCCCCACTACATATTCCCACTGTATTTTCTCATCTTCAATCTTTGAAAAGTCATTTCAGACGTGATGGCAAGAAGGAAAACTATCAGGAATATTGAAATTCCTGTTAGCCAACCAAAAGGCCAGACGCAGCAACAAGACGCAACTACCTATGTGGAAGGCCCCAAAGCTGACGATATGCGGACTTGGCAACAGCACCAAGAGACTCTCGACAAATGCTAGGAGCCTCTAGAGAATACCATGAAGAAGCTGGCCGACATGGTCCAAATATTATCTCAAGCACACACCTAAGGCGCAGCGGGATGAGGAGGAGTAGTTACCTCTGAGAACGAGCATCGCCATCCAGGAACCTAACATGATCAGCAAACCAGGGCTGAATGCCATCGAACCCATTCACTTCATTCCTCAAACTCACGATTGAGATATGAAGTCCATCAACTTTAGGAGGGTGGCGAAGACGAGGAGAACGATGTTTAGGAAGAAGAGTCGCATCAAAGTGAAGGTTTGGGAGGAACCAATAGCGAACATGGCCAGAAGCTCAGAACCTTAGATCGATATTATCACTAAAAGCAAGAACGAAAGAGCCGAAAAGCTTCTAATCATCGACCAAACTCCCGGGATCAAAAGGTCGAAGAACTACTCCAGAGAATGGAATGACTAGAAAAGAATTCCACCTCCCAAGAAAATCTTGAACTCCACAAGGGGAGAACCCCCCTCTCTCACTGAATCAAGACAGAACCCTTCCCCTGCAGGTTCAAGTTTCCAAATGTCCCCCAATACAATGGGGACAGTGATCCTAATAATCACTTGGATGCTTTCAATGTCTAAATGGACCTGTAAACTTCCAATCCATTGGTAAAATATTGAGTTTTCCCAGCAACACTCAAGGAAATACCGCTGACATGGTTCAAGAGTCTCCCAGCTCGCAGTTTGAGAAGCTAGGATGAATGTTAAACTAAGTTTCTCAACCAATATAGGGCGCTAAAAAGGTAGCTCGCCCCCTCTTGCCATCTGGCCATGATTTTCCAACAAAGGGATGAGTCGCTCAAGGATTACATTACGAGGTTCGAACAGGGAGTCAGAAACGTTAACATCCTGTTAGATGAGAGTGTCCTCACTACAATCTCCGTCGGACTTCGAAAAGATAGGAAGCTGTATGAAGACATATACAAATCCCCCGTCAAAAGTTTAGGTGAATTCTATGAGCGGGCTGCAAAGGAGATCCGTTGGGAAGAGACTTTCAGCCCAAGGAAGTCAGAAAAGAAAGATAAAGCGGACACCCCCAGGGGAAAGAAAGGAAGTGGGAATGAAAATGACAAAGGGGGCCATGAGAATGATCCGAGAGGTCAAATCCCAAAGAAAGCCTAAGTCGAGTCCTATCAACCTCAACGTCGCTACAAAACCTACACCGCCTTATCAGACGCCCCCGACAGGACCTACACTATGGAAAGGGGGAACGAAGACTTTGGTCGGCCTAGGCCCATCAAGACCCCCATCAATAAGAGAAATCAGGACAAATTTTATGCCTATCATAACAAGGTCGGGCATAATATGTCAGATTATTGGGCACTGAAAGATGCCATCGAAGACCTGATCAAAAGAGGTCGTCCAGGGGAATACGTGGTAGGAGCTCCAAGACAACGACCCCCATACCCTTCACAACATACGTCGCAGCGTCAGCAGACCCCTGACAATGAGGAAACACCCTCCATAGGGATGATATTCACCATTCACAGTGGACCTCACATCGGTGGCATGTCGAGTCGGTCGCACAATTGTTATGTCCAAGGGGCTGGCCGTGTCCTCCTCGCCAGCCATGTACAAGATGACAAACTAGCCAAAAAGGCGAAAGCTGTCATGAGTGATATTTCATTCACCGAAGAAGACATAGTGGGAGTGCACTTCCCGCATAATGATGCCATTGTCATACGAGCAAGAATAGCCAATATGGAGGTAAGGAGAATAATGATAGATACTGGAAGCTCCATCAATATATTGTATAAGGCATGCTTTGATCAGATGGGCATGAGGATGAGTTAGACAGATCCATCACTAGAGCCCCTTTACGAATTCACCGGGGATGGGATACTTCTAATAGGACCGATAAGCCACCATCATGTCAGATTTCTTGATCATTGACTATCCTTCGGCATACAACGTGGTATTAGGACAGCCCACCATGAACGATCTTGACATGATAGTATTACGCAAGATGCTTGTAGCGAAATTTCCTACCCCAAGCAGAATGGGGTGCGTCCGGGGGAGGGGGGGGGGGAACAACAAGTAGCCCACCATTACTACGAAGAAGCGGTTAAACTCGGGGTACAAAAAAGAAAAGTGGACATGGTCTGTGGTGGATACTCTCGCCCGATGAGTGAAAGAGGGGTCGCTCATGACCTCGACCCCCGAGAAATGGATGTTAAACAGACCACGGGGCTAACGGAAGATCTAGAAGAAGTGCAAATAAGTCAGAAAGACGAGGAGAGGTGCCTGAAAGTAGGAAAAGGACTGCCACCCAATGTAAAGACATAGTTGGTAGACTTCTTTAGGGCAAACACGGATGTTTTCACCTAGAACCACGAAGATATAGAAGGCATTGATCCAAAGATAATGTCCCACCCACTAAACATCAGCCCTCAAGCTAAGCCAGTCTGCCAGAAAAGAAGGCCAATGACTGTCGAATGCTATGCGGCACTTAAAGAAGAGGTGGACAAACTCCTGGCCAACAAATTCATTAGGGAAGCATGGTATCCCACCTGGGTAGCCAATCCTATCCTTGTCAAGAAAAAGAATGGGAAATGGAGAACATGTATCGATTTTACAGATCTTAATCTTGCCTGAAAGATAGTTTCCTCCTACCGAGGATGGATCAGCTTGTCGATGCAACTGTGGGACACGAACTCCTCAGCTTCATGGATGCCTACTCAGGATATAATCAGATTTCGATGGCCATGTAAGACGAAGAACATACCTCATTTGTCACTGACTGCGGACTACACTACTATAAAGTGAGGCCCTTCAGACTCAAAAATGCGGGGGTGACCTATCAGCGATTAGTGAATAAAATGTTCCAAGAATAAATCGGCAAAATAATGGAGGTTTATGTGGACGACATGCTTGTAAAGTCCAAGCAGCTCGTCGATCACGTCCATGATTTGAATGAAATGTTTAAAATCCTGAGAAGATATTGGAGAAGCTGAATCCCCTCAAGTGCTTCTTCGGTGTAGCATCGGGTAAATTCCTTAGCTTCATGGTCAACAACCGAGGGATCGAAGCCAACCTAGAAAAAATCAAGGCTCTCCTCGACATGAGTTCTCCCACTGGTCCTAAAGATGTCCAAAGCTTAAGTGGCCAAGTCGCTACCCTAAGCCGATTCATCTCAAAAGCCTCCAATAAGTGCATTCCCTTCTTCAATGTCCTCAAAAGGCTAAAAGGTTCGAGTGGACCACGAAGTGTGAGGCCGTATTTAGGAAACCTAAAGCTTATCTCAGCCAAGCACCCCTCCTTTCCAAACTAAAAGAAGGTGAGAGGTTGACTGTCTATCTAGGAGTATTGCAGTATAACCTGAGCGTAGCATTGACATGGGAAAAAGGGGCCATTCAATTCCCCATTTATTATATAAGCAAGAGGTTGTTGGATACGGAAACAAGATATTCACTTATGGAGAAACTCACCTATTGCCTAGTCATAGCTTCGAGGAAGTTGTGACCCTATTTTCAAGCCCATAGCATCAGAGTTCTTACACAACATCCCTTGAGATAAATCCTACAAAAGATCGATGTCTCCGGATGACTGCTTAAATGGGAAATAGAGCTCGCTCAGTTCGACATTGAGTATAAGCCTAGGTCGACTATTAAAGGACAGGCATTGGCTGATTTTATTACTGAATTCACGAGACTTGTAAGGGAAGAGGTGGAGGTCTCTGAGGCCCCCTATTAGGAACTATTCATCGATGGATCATCCAACAACAAATGATCTGGCGTGGGGATACTTCTTGTCAGCCCAGAAGGACATAGAATCTTTAGCGCCTTAAGATTTGAATTCCAAGCCACGAATAATGAGGCTGAGTACGAAGCTCTACTGGCAGGCTTACGGCTGGCTAGGGTGGTACAGGTAGAAAAACTAAAGATATACAATGACTCTCAGCTTATCGTCAATCAAATAAGGGGTGAGTACCAAACCCACGAGCAAAAGATGGTGAAGTATCTCCAAAAGGCTCAAGAGTTATTAGGATCCTTCCAACAATCTGAAATTACCCAAATTCTGTGAGCTTGAAATGCTCATATTGACACCCTGGCTCGGCTATCCATAATAAACGACCCGAATCTCACGGAGTCAATTCTAGTAGAGCTCCTTTCGTCCCCGAGCATCGAACAGCAAGATGAAATCATAGTAATTGCTGATAGACCTAACTCCTGGATGAATCCCATCATTAACTACCTGAAGAACGAGACCTTGCCAGAAGATAGGATTGAGGCATGACGCCTACGGACGTGTGCGGCCAAATATTGTATCTATAACGACGTTCTTTATAAAAGAGGATTTTCAACTCCCCTCCTAAGGTGCATTAATGACAAAGACGGTGACGCCATTCTAAAAGAAATCCATGCGGGGCATTATGGAAATCATGCTGGGGGGTTATCATTAGCACAGAAAGCTCTTCGACAGGGGTTCTACTGGCCAACCATGAAGCAGGATGCGATGAACCTTGTTAAAAAGTGCGACAAGTGCCAGAGATTTGCACAGGTGCCCCAAGTTCCACTAGCTTATTTAAAGCAAATGGTGAGCCCATGGCCATTTGTTATTTGGGGAATAGATTTGATTGGGCCATTCCCAAAAGCACGAGGCAACTGCAAATATGTGGTCGTGGCCATGGACTACTTCACAAAGTGGGCTGAGGTAAAGGAGCTCATTGAAATTTCATCTTCTAAGGTTCTAAGCTTTGTCTAGAATAATATCATCTATAGGTATGGGGTCCCCTAATAGATCATCACCAATAACAGAACCCAATTCATAAGCGAACAATTCATTAAGTTTTGTAATAATTTCAAAATTATTAAGAGTTTCACATCCATGGATCACCCACAGAGTAATAGGCAAGTGGAAGCCGTTAATAAAATCATTAAGAAAATCTTGAAAACCAGATTGGAGTCTAGAAAGGGAGTATAGGCCGATGAGTTACAGACAGTACTATGGGCATACAAGATGACTCCCTGTAGCTCAACAGGAGAAACTCCCTTCTCGATGGTCTATGGGTGTGAAGCAATGATCCACGTGGAATTCAAAGTCATGATACAACGAAGGACTACCTTTGAACTAAGGGAAAACGGCCAACTGCTCACTGCAAGCCTAGATCTTGTGGAGGAAGCGAGAGACAAAGCCAGCCTGAGGGTCACTGCATGTCAGTAGTGCATCGCGAGATATTACAATCGAAAAGTACGATCCCGAAGGTTGAACCTAAGTGACCTCGTTCTACGCCTTGTCCTGCTAGGAGCACGCAAGCCTTGCAAAGGGACTCTAGGACCAAACTGTGGGGGTCCATACTTGATAAAAAGAGTTGTGAGCGATGGAGCCTATCACTTAGCGGATGAAAATGGGAAGGAACTCCCCCATGCATGGAACGCCAAAAATCTGCACCGGTATTACCAGTGAAAGTTGTAAAGGAAATTTTGGTTGTATAAAATCTTGTATATTTCCCTCTAGACAGGGTGTAATTTCAAAAAAAAATAATAGAACCTAATATGTTGCAAGATAGCAGTAAATATGAACTCATAAAAATGGAAACAAGAATCATGCGTTTGAATTATCAAAAGTCTGGAATTGTCATATCCATAGGTTACAGACCAAAAAAAAAGAGAGAATGGGGGATAGTTAGGGGGCTGAAAGGAAATCATTCTAGGGAATTGAAGCTTTAGGAGCATTGTGAGCATAATCAACAGGAGCCTCAGCTGATAGGGCAATAGCTTCTTCCTCGCTGGGAACTTCTACCTCAGCACCCCCGTCCTCACCCATGGGATTGGCTTCGACAGCGTCTCTCTTAAAAGACTCCACAGCTTCCATAGCATCTGGCCTGAAAAATGTGAAATCTAACTCCGGATGTTTTTCCCATAGGGTAAAGAGGAATTCCTCGCAAGTTCGTTGCCTCGGCTCCCTGGCAGCAACAGCTAGCCTCGAAGACATCTTCGCCTTAGTAAGACGGAGCTCTTTCCTCACCGCCTCCAACTCCCTTTCAGTAACTTCAGCCCTACGATCTGAAGACTTCGCTTGCTATATCGCCTTCTTGGCAGCTCTATTGGCTATCTGAAGATTCTCATTTATCCCATCCATCTCTATCCTAACCTTCCTTAAGTCATTCGAAGCAAGCCCGAGCTTCACTTCAGTGGCTTCACGACGCTCCACCTTGACTGTAAGCTTGGCTTCTAACCCCTTGATCTTCTCATGCCACTCCTAGTTTTTAGCAATGGAAGCTGCGAGATTATCTACAAGCAAGGATTCCTTGTTCTCCAGGAATCGTGCTAGCTCCTCAATCTTCAACAGCCCCAAGACATTCTATGGGAAAAGGAAAACCTTGAATCAAAAACCACGAAATAGCTATTAAGACTGAAAATGACAACTGGACCTTACCATAAGACCATGATGAGCGACATACCCCGCGAGCCTCCCAATGGTGCATTCCTTGGCTTCCAGCACCCCGACCTTTTACTTCGGTCCCAAGATTGTACTCATGTTTTAAACTAGGGTCAGAGCATATTCTTCGATCATGGAACCAGCTTCAGCCAGGTGAGGAATAAATTTGCCCTCGTCGTTGTGAGAAGCCACTTTCTTCTTCCCCTTGTTGACCTTTCGTCTTTTAGGAGGAGGACTAGGCGAAATTATAACCTCGGCTGCGATCGCTTTAGACCCAGGCGATGGGGTCATTTCTTGAGGAGTAGCTTCGGTGGGTGGAGGCAGTATGGTGATATCCTGGTCTGTTTCACCCCCAATAGTAAGAACTTGTTCAGCAGAAGGAGGGGGGAGATCAACCTCGGGAGGTGGAAGGCTCGCTTCGTAACTCCAGATGGTGGCGCCTTGAGGATGAGCTTCATAACGCTATCGTAGTCATCAAAGTTAGCAGGTCTAACTTCCAATGCTCATTGAATCCCGATATCCTCTGTGACTTCGACGTCCAAGGAAGGCGCGAGTCTATAAAAATAGAGTCGAGAATCATTGAAACAAAAGTCACTCTCGAGATCGCTCGCTAATCGAAAGTCGTCCAAAACCTTGAGCTCCCTGGCCTCCAAGGTGGGGTTCTTGCCGGTCCTAGTTGCCAAAAAGAGGGAGAGTAAGTGAAAAAGAGGACATATTCAAAAAAAAAGAAAAAAAAACAACCTTGAAAAATAGGGGGTGAAGAAAGAAAGGGGAAGAACCCCCGCGTGGGATCACTTTTAGCCAACTTACTAAGAGTAAGAACAAAATCAAAGTTCCTGAGATATCGTAACGATGGGTAGGATACGTAAAACCAAAGATATTTGTAGGGCCCTATGTTGGATTTACCAATAGCGGCCCCCTTTGGTAAAATAACCCTATACGGCGTTCTTCGAGCAGTGAGGTAATACTACCCGCCGGCCGAACTCGTGCACCTCAAGTCGTAAAGGTAGCATAGTGTTTCAGGAGAAGGTGGTGGTAGGTGATTACCAAGGTATAATAAAGCAAGGGAGATTAGCGAGGTGTACAAAATGGGGGTCAGTTGAAACAGACTGAGCTTCACCTTATTTAAGAAATTAACAATAAAAGGAGGGACTGGAAATCTAAATCCCACTGTAAAGTGCGGTAGGCTCATAGCGACGAAGCCCCTAGGGGGATGTGCAATGTAGTCATCCGCTGCCAGAACCAGGGCGCTACATCCTCTGGGCATCCGATGGGATTGAACAGCAAGCTGAACGTCCCGAAATCGCATTGTGGAAGCATAGAACATGAATGTACTCCTCCCTTGGAATTCTCTCGCTACAACTCTCGAGCCTCCTGAAAGTTCTTGGTGAGCTACAAACGTCATAACCTCTCCTCTTCCACTAGGGGTCGCATCACCAGTACGCCGTGCCATTATCACATCTGAACTTGTCTCAACTTCCCTGTCATCGTCCCCCATCGGATGGTGATGTTGCACATGACTTGCCCCCATCTACAAAGAAAAAAGTTGGTTAGGCCGTTGCGAGCAAGCCACACCGAAGGTTAAAAAAAAACTAAGTATCCTCGTAGATCACAGGTCATGTGCAACCTAAGCCAATCAACTGCCAAAGGCATGGTAGGAGAAGGAAGAAATAGAAAAGAAAGCGGTCCCCAGGCCGCACAATCCTGAAAAACAAAGGGCAATGCCTAATGGCCTCGGAAGCAACTGACAAATCCACCTTATCAAATCAAACGAGCCAAAATCACAAAAAAAATAATCTACTAACTGGACCTATCAACTAGTAGGTAGAGAAGAACCCCAAGAACCCCGTAACAAAGAAAAGATAGAGAGGCGAATGGGGACGTACCACAGTTCTCCAAAAGAAGGAAGTTCAGTAGGAGTACGGTTACACTCCCGGTGAAGAAAGCCTGAATGATGGGTAGAAGATCGGAGGAGAGCCGATGAGAATAGACAGCTCTGGAATTAGTAGAGTAAGCTGGAAACAAGGGCAAGAGGAAACTAAAATTTTGAATGACTCAATGAGAGGGAGCAAGACAGCTCCCCGTTTAAAAGAGAAACAACCTGACCATCAAATTGGAAGAGTTGATGGTTACCATGATCCAGTGGTTGGGGTAACACAAAAGACTATAAATGAAGGGTCAGGAAAACGCATGAAAATCTAAAAAATATAATTATCAGCTGTCATCAAAAAAAGAAAATTCATGTGTGGAGTACATGTAGGGGAGGTGAACCACTCACAAACTGAAGGATCTGGGGCGGAATGATGATCTCATGTCCAAGTAATGTGCGAAAAGGGTAGAATTCTTACGTAAGCCGTGTCCAAGTAATGTGCATGCCCTGCATAGAATTCTTACATGGACGACCCTGTGTCCAAGTAATGCGTGAATATACATAGAATTCTTATGCGGGTCTGGGGCGGAATGATGATCTCGCATCCAAGTAATGCATGAAAAACATAAAATTCTTACACGAGTCGCGTCCAAGTAATGTGCATGCCCTGTATAGAATTCTTGTGCGGACGACCCTGTGTCCAAGTAATATGTGAATATACGTAAAATTCTTGCGTGAGTCGTATCCAAGTAATGCGCATGCCCTGCACAAAATTCTTACATGGACAACCCTGCATCCAACTAATGCGTGAATATTCGTAGAATTCTTGCGGGGGTCCGGGGCGGAATGATGATCTCACATCCAAGTAATGCACAAAAAGCGTAGAATTCTTACGCAAGCCATGTCCAAGTAATGTGCATGCCCCGCACAGAATTCTTGTACGGATGACCCTGCGTCCAAGTAATGCGTGAATATACGTAGAAGTCTTGCGCGGGTCCGGGGCAGAATGATGATCTCACGTCCAAGTAATGCGTAAAAAGTGTAGAATTCTTGCATGAGCCGCGTCCAAGTAATGTGCATGCCCCATACAGAATTCTTGCACGGACGACCCTGCGTCCAAGTAATGCGTGAATATACATAGAATTCTTGTGCAGGTCCAGGGCAGAATGATGATCTTGCGTCCAAGTAATGTGTGAAAAGCATAGAATTCTTGTGTGAGCCACGTCAAAGTAATGTGCATGCCCTGCACAAAATTCTTGCGCAGGCAACCCTGTGTCTAAGTAATACATGAAGAGCATAGAATTCTTGCACGAATCAGTTAGGAACCCCACACTTAAGCAAAACCTCTACTCCACAAAAGACTCTTATGTGAATAGGCATGATCGATTGGCAACATCGCATCCCATTTATCGACGGTGGTTTTACAAGCCAAATCGTGCAACACACTCAGGGTTGAAAGCAAAGACAAAGATGCAACTCCCAGCGAGCGAAGCAAGCTAAGAGTTAAGGGGCTTGTGTTATGGATGTTATCTAGACAAGGCTAAGTTCAGGAGCAAGCGCAGTCAATCAAGGTTAGGACCTAATTCAAAATGTAATTCCGTAGAACAAAGACTCCTATTGTCTATTGAAAGCTGCAAAGTCTCGCAATGCATCATGACGAAAGGCATAACCCCAAGGAAGGTTTAAGCCCGCAACAAGCAAGGCCGACCAATCACCCCCTGGGAATGACAAAGGAAGGCAGAAACCCCCGCTCGTTCAGCCTCCCACCTCCTCGCCTGCTCATTACCAGCATATACCCGTACAAAGTCCAGTCAACAATCAGGAATATGTCAACCAATTTGATAGCTCAAGCCTCAAAATGACACATCAGCTCCCCAGAAGTTCGAAAATGATTTGCCCAATATTTATTATTCGACGACATGCATTTAATGTCATAAGTGGCACATATAATCATTCTGCTGATCATAAAATTACATTTATAACCCCTCTCCTTTACTATAAATAGAAAGGGAGGGACCTTCATGAAGGAGAGAGAGCAATCCATGCAGAAACTCTGTTGGTAGAAAAAGAAAGAACTCCCTGTAAGAAAACCTGAGTAAGAGAACACTCTTTTCGTTGCGAGAAAGTCTTACAACCATTGTAATCTGGTCAAGAAAAAGTAAAGAGGACCTTGTGATAGTGAATAAGAGAAGAGCACCGTGGACGTAGGGGCCAAGAATTGGCTTTAGCCGAACCACGATAAACTCTTGGAGTCATTGTTCTTTTCCCATCTACTCCGATTGTCATTGCCATTATCTTTCCTTCTTTCTTAACTTGCAGCTAGGGGTGTTATTAGACAAAATCTCGTTAGCCGGATTTTAGTGTCAACACCTATATTCTGATGTCTGAATCTATAGAGATAGATCGAATAGAATGATAGGACTTTCTCAAACCAAGTACATAGTTAGAATATT
>JANHAO010023404.1:0-11909 GCA_026873985.1 Saraca asoca
ACCAATTGTTATATTGCAATCACAAAATAAATCATATGATCTAATCACTACCATGGCATATAATTATACAAATTAACAATAATTATAATAAAAGGTTTCCAGATTTACCTGGAAATGAAACAGATGGAGAAGTCATTAGATCCAAGTTTGCCTGCAGAGAAAAGTAAGGGAGAGACTATTCCTATGCCCACTCAAACTCATTGATTAGATTAGATGGGGTAAACTAATCTTCTGAAAGTGGTTATGAATAAGGGCCTCTCCTGTGATTATAAAGAGGATGGGGCAAGCCAACCCATCAAAAGCAAGCCCAATCACAGGGCCCATATCCACATTAGTCCAGTTACAAGATCACATCACTAAATGGGCTTTTACTAAGCAGGCTTATACAAAATGACATCTAATAAGACTTATTGTATTATGTCAGTCCAAAAAAAAAAAGCTAATAATAATTTGTATATAAGAAGTTAAAAATTTTTAAATATTTTTTATAAAAATTTGATTAATAGAGTTATAATTTTTTATATATTATTAACATATAAAATCCATACAAAGTTGCACATTTTTGTAAAAATTTGCCAGAATTTTTTAAATCCTTGTTCCATCATTCGTTACTATTTTATATAGTAAAAAACTTGCAACTTTTATGGACATTACATCCATTGAATGTTAAAACTTTTACAATTGTATATTTTCCCAAAAATTCTTATGAAGTTTGAACAAAAATTGCAATAAGAAGTAAGTTTGTAATTGTTTTAAGAAAACTTAAAAGTGTAATAGAAAGTTCGGCAAGTTTTTATATAAATTATGCAACTTGGACTTATTTTGACACATTTGCAAACTTTATACAAAAGCCTTGCAACTCATTTTAGAGAAAGTTACTAGTAATCAATTTGATTTGCATGTTTTTCATAATTTGCTAGTTTCTTCTTTTTTTTAAGATGATAACTTACAATTATTTTACAAAATCATGCAACTTTAACGAAATATTTTGCAAGTTTTTAAAGAAAATTTGAAAAGCTACCACTTGGACTTTCAAACAAATTAAATTAATTTGCAAGAAATTTACAATATTTTCTATTGTAAACAAACATGTTAACGGTCGATTTTGGTATTCGATCAATAGAGGATTTTGAGAATCAAACTGCTATCAAGAGTGCAAAGAATGTAAGAAGATGGTGGGAGATTCAAAGGAAGAGCAGGGGGAACATAGAGAGTTTTATCATGGTTTAGCTAAAGTTAAGATGAATCCTACATCCATGATGGTTGTATTGACTTTGGGCAGTTGTTTCACTATACAGTCGTGCAAAGTAATTAGTACATATGCCTATGGCTATTTCTGCAAAGTTTTTGCATGTGTTTTCTCTATATCCTGATACAATGACTCTCCCCCTATTTATAAGCATAGAGAGGGTTACAAATGTAATTTGACAAACTGAAAAAACTATCATTACTGCCATAGTGAACAATAAATGCTTGGTGTCAGGCAATAAATGCAGGACAAATCATTGTTGATTTTTTAGGACTGATCCGTCTGCCAAAAGTTTGATCCAGACTGTTGATTGGACATTTTGTAGTGTAATTGGAAGGGAGCTTGCTAAGCGTTCTGCTTTCACCCAGTGACCTGAGCTTGTATTGAAACAAGCTGCCGTATAGCCTCTGTGACCTCGCTTCAGAGGTCACGGGCCTCTTTCTACTGGACTGGCCCATAGAACTATTAACTAGCCTATTTGGACCTTCGACAGCCCAGTTCACTTGATTCCAAAGAACACCAGTAATATTAGCCCCCTAGCTCTCAGTGCACTTTGTGGACTGAGAGCTGAAACTCGCTGGCAAAAGCTAACACTCGTATTCTCCAATGTTCTTCAGACTTGTGCAATTCTGAGTCTCATCTCTTAAGTCTTCATGTAAGTTTACCTTGTTGAATGAGATTCTTAATGAATGAGCTTTTTCATGATTTTCATGCAACATGTTGGATGTTCCGTGTATCTTGGAAGATAATATGTAGGTTGATATGAATAGATTCATGTGATCATAACTTGACTGGCAATGAGTATGAGCCCCAAAGTGCTTTGGCCAGAATGAGTTCAGGTGTTTAACGGGTGGTTAGGTGCGCCCCAACTGGCATGAAGTCATGGGGGTAATTAGGTGCAACTATGCTAGTATAAGCTCGTTCAGGCTTAGTGCATTGTGTCAAGTATGCCCGAAATGAGATTAGCTTGTAAGGCTTAGTGCACTACGCTAGGTGTGCCCGAGTTAGAGATGAGGGCTTAGCGCATTACGCCAGGTATGCCCGAAATGAGATTAGCTCGTGAGGCTTAGCGCATTGTGCTAAGTGTGCTTGAAATGAGATTAGCTCGTGAGGCTTAGCGCGTTATGCCAGGTGTACCTGGAATAAAATTAGCTCGTGAGGCTTAGTGCACTGTACCGGGTGTGCCCGAACTGCAGATTGGGGCTTAGCGCTTTGCACTAGGTGTGCCTGAAATGATATTAGCTCGTGAGGCTTAGAGCATTGGACCAGGTGTGCTTGAGCTGGAGATTGGGGCTTAGTGCTCTGCACCATGTGTGCCCAAAATGAGAGTAGCTTGTTAGGCTTAGCACGTTGCACCAGGTGTGTCCGAGCTAGAGATTGGGGCTCAGCGCTCTGCACCAAGTGTGCCCGAAATGAGATTAGCTCATAAGGCTTAACGTGTTGCACTAGGTGTGATCGAAATAAGATTAGTTCATGAGGCTTAGCACGTTGTGCTAGGTGTGCTCGAGCTGGAGATTGGGGCTTAGCACTATATGCCAGGTGTGCCTGAAATGAGGTTAGCTCATGAGGCTTAGTACATTATGCTAGGTATGCCTGAGTTGGAGATTGTCGCTTAGCGCTCTGCACCAGGTATGCTTGAAATGAGATTAGCTCGTGAAGCTTAGTGCACTACGCCAAGTGTGCCTGAGCTGGAGATTGGGGCTTAGCGCTTTACGCCAGGTGTGCCCAAAATAAGATTAGCTCATGAGGCTTAGCACACTGTGCCAGGTGTGCCTAAGCTGGAGATGGGGGCTTGAGTCCATAGCTCATTTCTGTGACTTTTCAGCTTCCGTGAGTGACATAATGATTACTGCCTCATAGTAAAATGTCCCTTGCCAGTTTGGTGAGAATTAAATGTCGAGTGCTGTTGAGTCGTTGGATCGTGGGTCTTACGAAGAGTTTTTAAATCTTTATGGTCGTGCTGTACCTAATATAAATTGGGAATACTCTTTCTTCCCTCTCTCACTTTGCCATTCAAAACCCATTGTTCAGACTTTTCTTTCTCTGTTTTTCTACCAATTTGCAATTGTTCAAAGTTGTTTGCTATTTTTGAAATCAATTTTACTTTTCAGATTCATGGCTCACAATTTTGGATCGCTAGAAGTTAGTTGTCTGCTTGTACTTTAGACTTCATTTCCTTATTAGCACGGTGAGTTCCTTATTCCATACTTGCAGTTTCTATTTTGAAGATCCCGTGTATTTTATCTGTTCATTGTTGATGGGCTACGAAATGTTGTTTGATCTTTTGCTTTCATTTCTATGTGATTCGTTTCATTTTTGCCTGCTGGTAGGAATCAGGGTTTTTGATTGCCATTTGAACCCCCTTATTAGCTCCGTGGGCCTTAATGGTCTGATGGTTAGGCCTCCCAAGTGTTTGTGTTTCAGCCTTGGTGATTGGAGGTGTATAGGAAATTATCAGTTTAAGGCAAAACTCTCTAGGTGAGAGAGTCAGTACATATCTAGCGACCTGATCGTTTGTTTTTCCTTTTTTTTGTATAGATGTCCCTACCTCATAGACGCCGCAGTCACTAGATAGTGAGTGAAGATATCGAAACTTCTGAAGAATCTAGGGGATGGGAACACGTCATTAAAGGCAAGTCCTCTTAGAGCGATGAGGTCACAAGTGAGTCTGAGGCTCATGTTAATCCCAAAACACGTGTTGAATGCTCCCCTTTCACCCGTCATCCTTCAACCATCAGGCAGGGTGAGCTCAGGGGGATTGTCTAATCATATCACTTCCCGAAGGGGTGCCATGTTCTGACACCTGCTCGCAGTGATTATGTGACTTACCCCTCTAACAGATACATTATGTTCAGTGTCCATCACTTCGTTGCCAGATTCATGTTTCTGGTGCCTCCTTTTATCGTTGACCTTTTGAATGCATTTCAGCTCTCTCCTTCTTAACTAACCCCTAACTCTTATTATAGTTTAATTTCCCTAGTGCTTGTCTACCTTAGAAATAACCTTCCCCCTCCTTCAGCCAAAGTCCTTTGTCATCTTTTTAGTATCAAGAGTATTGGAGTCCAGGAGGAGATTTATTACCTTTTAGCCCATCCTTCCAAATATAAAAAGATTTTGCCCCAAGGGGAGGCCAAAGGAAAGTATAATGTGGGGAGTTATAAAACCCACTAGTTCTACATTTCCTATCCTTCTTTAAGGAACCTTCGCAACCATTCATTTGACTGTACCCCAGTAAGTGGGCTAAAAAATATGTAGGTTAATTTCTGGCACTCATTTTTCCTTGTTTCAAATCTAAGCTTTGTTTTGTGTTTGCAAGAAGAACCGGGAAGGAGAGATTGAACCTGAGTGTTGAGGAAGCTGGGGTACTTGACCAGTTTGCTGCCTCCAAGGACTTCTAGAAAGACTTGAAGTTTGATAAGGAGCTCTTATGAGCTTATAGACTTTCTCTTGCCCTTGACAGTGGACTTTTAGATAGCTCACGGGACATCGGAGCTCCTAGAGACGGGAACTCTGCTCTAGTAGACTTTGGACATCCTGAAGATATGGGCAAACTTAATCTTTCCAAGCCTACTTCCTTTTCCAAACCAAGGCCTACTGCCACCCCCGGTTCTAAACTTGTCGCTGCCCTAAGTCTTATTCAGGCAAGCGGTCCTTCTTCTTCGACCACTGCAGAAGGGATTTTCCTGGCTCCAGCGACCGTTTCTCAAGTGAGGCCACCTAAGGTTGAGAAGGGTTTATTAGAGTCTCCTGATCTTAAGGAGAGGCCCTTCGATGAGCCTCTTGTTAAGAAGTGAAAGACTGATAGAGGTAAGAAGGTCGTTGTTGGTCCGGAGGTGGAGTCTTGGGTTTGCTAGAGCAGCCATCTAAAAGTTTAGGTCCAGTGACATAGATATACCTCAAATTTATTCACGGGAATGCAAATCGGATCCTGGCGACTTATTCAAAGCCCATCAAAGAAGAAAGGATGTGCGGTAGCTCTTTGGTAAGCTTAATGGTTCGCCAATTCTTACTAGTGAGTGGCATTCTTTCTTAACTTCTTTTTCCTCTTGATCGGTGATCTGAAAAGAGGTTCTTACCTGGGACGAGGAGTGAGACAAACTCAAGGGCGACCTGAATGCTACAATCAGGAAGGTAGCTGAGCTGAAGAAAAAGCTCGAAAAGCTTTTGAGCTTCAGAAGGTGAGTGAGGAGCTAAGGCAAAGGAAGGAGGACTTGGCAATGTTGGCAAAGGGAGTCGAATCTTATGACAGCAAGAGCTACAATAGAGAGAGTAGACCGTGCTCAAAATAAGGTTACCAAGGCCGAAAATAAGGCTACTTAGGCTGAGGACAAGGCGAGACAAGCAGAGGAGAAGATTAAGCAAGTTAGGGAGGAGCTAACCAAAGCCAAGGAGGAGCTCGCATTGACCAAGGAGGGACTTGCTCAGGCTAAGTTAGAGCTGGTTCAGGCCAGAGAGGAGACAACCACGGTGGTTGCACAGGCGAAGTAAATTGCTGTTTCTGACACCATTGACAGCTTTTTGTTCACTTTGTGGGAGAATCACCTGGACACAGATTTTACTTTTTTTGGCGAGAATGCCAAAGAGATAATCTGGCGCTTCATAGTAGATGCTAGGTCAGGTTTGGCTCCAGGAACAAGGGCCGATGGTACAGATTCTTCCATTTAGGTTGGCGGCCAACCTGAAACTAGTTCCTAAGCTAAAAAAGGGCCGCAATGGTGCCCACAGAACAGGCAACGGAGGATATGCCTGTAGTCATCGGTTAATTGTTGGCTCAAGTCGGTAGCCAACCTGAGACCAGCACATAGGTTAAAGAAAGGACCACATTAGTGCCTGAAGAACAGACAACGGAGAATACTCTTGCTTCACACTATTGACTTCTTAGCTCATCTGGAGTCTCTTGTGCCTTTAATCTTCTTATAGCTCACACCGTTGTGCCCTTACCTTGCCTTGTTTTTGCTTTAAGTTTCTCTGATGTAATCTATTTGAACAATTTTCTTATGATGACATTTGCTCTGGTTGTGAACTTTGATCAATTCTGCTTTGTTTTTTGTCTTTTTGGCTCTTTCCAAGTCTAAATGTTCGAATATTTTGTCAATTAACTGTAGCTTTGCACTTACACGATGGTAGCCTTTAAAGCCTCAAAGATAGTTTATTGGGTTAGCAACTTAACATTTTTCAGTCAAAATAATTCATGGGACAAGCTTTGCTTTTTAAATAACTTTTGGAAAAAAAAACATAGACTATTTTCCACATAAAAAGAGTTTTGAGCACTTTATTGAAATTTGAATAATTACATTACAGAGTTGAGTTCGAGCTTATTGATAGTATGGCCAAAGGTGTTTAGCATTCCATGCGCAGGGGAATCTAGCTCCTTTAACATTTGCCAGATAATATGCCCTACTACTCAATTTCTCTTTTATTACATATAGGCCTTCCTAATTTGGACCCAATGTGCCTTCACTGGGGTTGCAACCTCCTAGTAAAATGAGGCATAGGATGAGATTGTCCTCTTTGAAGCTCCAAGCTTAAACCCTTCGATTAAAATGTCTCACGACCCGCTGTTGGTAGGTCACGATCGGTTGTAATCCTAAGACAAGCTACATCTCTTATTTCTTCAATGAGATCAAGACTCACAGTAAGCAGTTGGTTATTCTCCTCTGGGTTAAAAGTAGCTGTCCGATGTAAAGTTACTTCAAACTCCACCGGTATCATAGCTTAAGTTCCATAGATCATCGAAAAAATGGTTTCTCCCATGATGCTGCAAGCTATAGTTCGATAAGCCCATAGTATCTTCAATAGCTCGTCTACCCATGCCCTTTTTCTAGTCTAATTTTTTCTTCAGAATCTATTTTATGATCTTGTTCACCGCTTCAACCTGTCCGTTGGCTTGAAGGTGGTCTACTGCCGAAAAGCTCTTTAGAAATCTAAGGTCGTTACAAAACTTAATGAACTACTCGCTGGTGAATTGGGTCCCATTATCGATCACTATTTGTTGAGGGACACCAAATCAATAAATAATGTCATTCCATATGAATTTCTCAATCTGAGAGGAAGAAATTTGGGCCAGCTCTTTTGCTTCTACCCGTTTAGTGAAATAGTCCACAGCTACTACTGTGTGTTTGTAGTTTCCACGACCTATAAGGAGGGGTCCTATTAGATCGATCCCCAATATTGCAAAGGGCCAAGGGCTAACCATTTGCTGGAGGTAGGTTGGAGGAACGCAAGGAACTTTGGCAAACCTTTGGCACTTATCACACCTTTTGACGAGGTTGATTACGTCATATTTTATGGTAGGCTAAAAAAAATCTTGCTGGAGTACTTTTTAAGCCACCGACAGCCCCCCCGCATGGTTTCCACAATGTCTGGCATGAATTTCCTCTAGGACAAGGTCGCAGTCGGGACCATCAATGCATCTAAGGAGTGAAGCTGAGAAGCCCCTTCTATAGAGAACATCATCGGTGATGTAATATCTAGCAGCATGGGATGTGTGCGACATGCTTCTAATCTACCTTCCAGGAGTTCACCATTCCGTAGGTACTTTAAAATAGGACTCATCCATGAGCCATGCGCTACAATGATTGTCATTATGACATCTTTTTGCTCGATACTCGCGGATGGAAGAGTTTCAACCAGTATTGCACCTGAAAAATCCGTGTCCCTTGCTACGACCAAGCAAGCTAACACATCTGTATACGTGTTTTGAGCTCGGGGAATTTGGTTGATCTCATATCTTCAAAATTTGTTAAGCAACTGTTGAGCTTTTTGAAGGTAGATAGCCATTTTTGATCCCTTTACCTGATATTCACCTTTCACATGACAAATGATGAGTTAAGAGTCACTAAAGATCTTCAAATTTTCAGCTCATACTTCCTTTGCCAGACGGAGTCCTACGAGTAGTCCTTCATATTTTGCCTTATTATTAGTAGCCTAGAATTTGATCCTTAGAGCACAGAGGATTTTATGCCCTTCTAGGCTGATGAGAAGGATTCCTACTCCTGCCTTCTACTTACATGAGGACCCATCTATATAGAACTCCCACCATGGTCCTTCTGAAGTTTCCACCTCTTCCCTGGTAGGTCTAATAAATTCTACTATGAAATCAGCTAGGGCTTGTCCCATAATTGTTGACCTCAATTTGTAGTGGATGTCAAATTGGGCAACCTCGATTGCCCACTTAAGCAAACGACCTGAAGCATATGTCTTCTGAAGAGTCTGCCCTATTGGGTACCAAGTAAACACCTCAATGGTATAGGCCTGAAAGTAAGGTCGTAATTTTCTAGATGCGATAACAAGACAGTAAACAAGCTTCTATATGGGAGTGTAGTTTTCTTCTGCATTTAGCAACCTCTTGCTCACACAGCACACTAGGAGTTGTGCTCTACTTTCTTCTCAGATGAGGGCTACATTAATAGCATGTTGAGATACTCCCAAGTAAAGAATGAGTTTCTCACTTTCTTTCAGTTTGGATAACAATGGAGCTTGACCCATATACTTTTTTAAGTGCATGAAGGTAGCTTCACACTCTTTGGTCCATTCAAAGCATTTTGCTTTTCTCAGGACGTCGAAGAATGGTAGACATCTACTTGTTACTTTTGAGATGAATCTGCTAAGTGTTGCAACCTAGCCAGTTAGGCTCTGAACATCTTTGATCTCGGTCGGTGATCTCATGTTGATGAGCACTTTGATTTTCTCTGAGTTTGCCTCTATTCCTCTGTCATTAACCCTAAACCTGAGAAATTTTCCCTAGGCTACTCCAAATATGCACTTGAGCAGATTCAATTTCATCCGATATTTTCTAAAGATCTAGAACATTTCATCTAGATCCTTTATATGATTTGTGACCTGTCCAGACTTTACAAGCATATTGTCCACATAGACCTCTATAGTCTTCCCAATTTGATCTTTGAACATCATGTTGACTAGCCGCTGGTAGGTTGCTCATGCATTTTTTAGCCCGAAGGGCATCACTTTGTAGTAGTACAATCCTTGATCTGTGATAAACGAGGTGTGCTCCTCGTCCTGAGGCTCCATGGGTATCTAGTTATACCTAGAGTATGCATCTATAAAACTAAAGAGCTGATGCCCAACCGTAGCATCAACGAGCTAGTCAATCTTTGGTAAGGGGAAGCTATCCTTTGGGCATGCCTTATTAAGGTCCATGAAGTCAATGCATGTCCTCTATTTTCCATTCTTCTTTTTTACTAAGATAGGGTTAGCTACCCAGATTGGGTAGCGGAACTCCCGGATGAATTTATTAGCCAACAGTCTATTTACTTCTTCCTTTAGGGTATTAGAGTGCTCGACGGTTAGTGGTCTCTTTTTCTAATGGACCAACTGGTGGTGAGGGTCAATATTCAACTTATGTGACATAACTTTGGGGTCAATCCCCACCATATCCTCGTGATTTCAAGCAAAGACATCCATGTTTGCTTTGATGAAATCAACCAGCTGAACCTTTACGTCAAGGGGTAGGCTCTTTCTGAGCTTGAGGTATTTCTTGTCATCGGCCTTGCCGACCCTTATCTCTTTGAGTTCTTCTATTCATCTAGTCTCTTTGTCTACTTCCAAGTCACAGGGGTCGAGATCGTGATTGATTTCAACCAAGCTTAGAGCTCAAGGCTCTTTATTAGATACCACATCAACTCTTTTCCCCTTCTCCCCAAGCTTGACAATGTCCTTATAACATCACCGAGCAGTGTACTGCTCACCTCGTATGCACCCGACTCCATTCGAGGTTGGGAATCACACTGTCAGCATTCTAGTAGACATGACTAGATCAAAATTGTTCATCGCTGATTGTCCCAGCACTATGTTGTAAGCTAAAGGGCAGTTTATGACCAAGAAGTCACTAGAACTATAGACTAACGGTCCTTGTCTCCCAGAGTGATAGCAAGTTTGACTCACTCTACGAGAAACACCGCATCACCAGTGAAGCCAAAAAGAGGCTTGGGTGAAGGATTGAGATCACTCTAGCTCAATCCCATCTGTTCAAAGCACATTTTGTACATAACGTTCATTAAGCTGCCGGTATCCAACATGACCGTTTGTACCTCAACGTTACTGACCTTGGCTCTAATGACCAGAGTGTCATTATGAAGGGACTGGATTTCCCGTGCATTGTCATCTACAAAGGTGATGGATGCACTTCGAAATGACCCTAGCTTTCTTGGCGGGTTTGTCAAATTCACAACCCGCAGATAAGACATAGCTTGCATTTCTTACATACTGTTTACACAAGCTGTACGAAGCTCCCGCAATGTGCAGCGCTCCATGGATTGTGTAGATGGTTTTGACCACCGCTGTTTGCTCTTGTTCAGTGTTCTGGGAAGCTTGCGTTGTTTGCTGTTAAGATCGCTGACCCACAGGTCACACCACATAATCTTTCAAGTGACCTCTCTTTATCAAGTCCTCTATTGTGTCTTTAAGTGACTTGCATTCAGAGGTAGTGTACCTAATGTCATTGTGGTAGGCACAAAACCTGTTAGCGTCCCTATACTTTGAAGGGGTCAACAGGGGCCTAGGTCACCCGAAATTCTCCCTATGCCTTTCTATGATGTATATCCTCTCCAAAGTATTAGATAGGATACTATAATTATTATGGCAACCTCGGGGTTTGGGTCGCTCTGTCCTAGCTTTCTTAGCAAGTTGGACACCCGCATCATTGTTTTAACCCATTTTGCCCTTGCCATGGTTGTTCCTTCTTCCATTTTGGCCATAAGTAGAGCCACTCACTTCACCCTTCTATTCATTCTTTTTTGGATCAAAAGTTTCCTCCCACCTAACTTCTTTAGTGGCTCACTCATAAAATTGCCCCAAGCTTTTCATCGGGGAGTTGTATATACTTTTATATAGCTTTCCATCTTTGCAAAGTCTCATTGAAATCACTATTAAGATGCTGTCATTGGAGGGATTCTCCACGTTGCTAACTTCACACTGAAATCTCATGATGTAGTCCTTCAATGATTCATCCTTCTGTTGGAAAATTGTCAATAGGTGGCAAGACAGTGTGAGCTACTTCTTGAAGGCTCCGTAGTGGTCGATAAATTTATTTCGACATTCCTCCCAAGTATTGATGCTACGAGCTAGAAGACTTTTGAACCATGCTAGTGGCACATCCCCGAGAGTAGCAGGAAGGACTCGACACTTGACCAAGGGATTATTGGTTTGGAGGTCCATCTAGATGTTGAAAGCATCCAAATGGTCATACGGGTCACTTCTTCCATTGTAAGGCCAAATGGTAAGAACTTTAAACCGGTGGGGGAGAGGTTCTGTCTCAATTTCTTTAGAAAGCGGGGTTCTCCCCTCATAATGACCTAATTGGTCCTGGGTCGAGGGATATTCCTCCAATCGTTGCACCCTTTACATCAGCTCCTCGATCGTCAAATCTTGAACTTTTGCTCGCTGATTCCTACCACTATCACAACCTACCTTCGAGCTTTTAGTGTGGTACGAGTTCCTAGGTTACTGATTTTCATCATGCTTGAGAGCTTATCGTCCTTCCATTTTAGGTCACAAGCTGGAGGAGTGATCTGAATCGGCTCACTAGGCTCCTTCTCTAGCCTGTTTCTTGATGAACGAATAAAATATCTATAAAAATATTGAGTATCACCTCTTAATTGGTTGTTAATTTGTGATTTTTGCCTTACTTTTGTCTTAGTTT
>JANHAO010023405.1:0-11914 GCA_026873985.1 Saraca asoca
ACAAATCCATCATGGAAGGGCTAGAAGCCGGATCGCTCACTCATCCATTTCTGCTTCTCCCAATGGGAGCCTTTACTAGTAAGGGTGGGGAGGCGAATTTGGCTCAAAACTTTATTTAGTTTTTTCCTAAGTAAACACAGAAGCAATTATGATATCAATTGATGAATATAATAAAAATTCTAATTAAATGTTCACCCCTATGCCCATTGCTTCCTCATTCACACATGAACCATAACTTTTTCAATATATAACATCCTACAACTCTACTTGACCAACTGGATATTGAATGGTCCACTTGCTTTTGTTTTGTGTATTCTTCTTGCACATTTCTTCCATAAATAAACTCAATTATTCTTTTTGTCAGTGGTACAAGCATAGTTATATTAAAAAAATAATTAATTACCTTGTGTTTTTGTTTATTAGGATGAGGATATAGCCTTTCCATTGCTCCCTTATGATACCCTTTGGGTAATTTTGATCAATATTTTGCTCCTTTGTCAAGTTAGGGTCATAATGCTTATTGTACAAAGCCAATCTATAATTTATCCACCACATCTCAATGACATGCTTAGCAAGCCAAATGCTTAGTTTATCATTTGGAAATTGAAAGTATGGCTATGACAAGAACAAAAACATTAGCAATAGATTGAAATATAAATTGTAAATATTTGATGAAAATTGTTTCATACTATCACCAATCTAGCTACTACATCATCTTTAACTGAGGCCGACATGGCTGGCCAAGTGTCATAATCTATCAAAAATTTGGTCCTAGCCAAATGACCCATTGCTCTTGAAAAAAGTCCTCTTCCATCTTGTATGGGATGATTCTGATCATCTACATGAATTACAAATTTTGTAGGCCATGTGGACTATGTGGGCTGTGAGGCTTGTATGGGTTGTGTAGGCTATGAAGCTTATGCATGCTATGTTGGCTATGTGGCTTATATGGCCTGTCTCAACTGTCTGAGTTGTCTCAACTATATAGGCTATGTAAAATGTGAATGTCTAGGCTGAATAGGGGATCAAACATCTTGAATGGGTAATAAAGGAGCAAACTGGATATTCGATGCTTCTTTGCTATGCCAAACTCTTGGATGTTTTGACTTAGAAATATCTATAAAACAAATGTCAATAATCTAAAACATGAAACTGAAATTCTTAAACTAGGTAATTTGACAATTAAACAAGTCATAAATTCTTTAACAAGGTATTTTGACATTGAAAAAAATAATAATTTTTTTAACAAAGTAATTCGACATTAAAACATTGGTTTCTACATTAATGTCTTTGAAGTGATCATCATTGCCCTCTTCCTTTGCCAATTGAATATTTTCAGTATCATTCTCAAAAAAAAAAAAATGCTTAACTCTTGTTGAGTAAACAATTCAAGCTCACACATCTCATCATCAATATCCCCTCTTATGTCATATAAGTCTATTTGTTTCAAATAAACAACAATGCTCCACTCCAGAGATATTTGATCTTTTACAAAATAAACCATTTGAGCTTGGGATGTATAAATGAAAGACTCATGCTCTTCATTAAGGGGTTATAAATTTTCCATAAGAATTGAGCACAATAATCTCTATCAATTTCCCATAATATAGAAGCTCGGCATACTCCCCATTTACATTTTGATGGCTAGAAACACTGTTGGTTGTAGGCGTAATGAAAACTCCAGAATTTTGGATTTTTAATCTAATTTCTCAAGCTAATATCTAAAACCTATACCCATTAGCATTGAATGTTGAAAACCTTCTAGCATTTGAAAGAGGTCCTTGGGCTAGTTGCTTCAAATCATCCGACATAGTACCAACCACATCAACCATGAAAATCTAATAGAAGAAAATCATTTTTCATAACTATGCCTCAAAAGCAACAAATAATTTTGTAGTAATTATCTTTTACAATATGCATCTAGAAAACTAGTCAACAAAATCTTTGCTAACTATCTTTTGCATCTCAACAAAGGAACGTATCAGGCTCTTTATTATTTCCTTCACATATAATGTAAATTCCCTACAAGCAATGATCAAAGATATAGCCATTGGGTTGAGTAATCTTACAAAAGATACAAAGGAATGTGTATTTTGTTGTCGATACTTACTCTACAAATGAATTATTATTATTATTTTTTGCAATTGAATAAAAGATATTGATGTGCTTATATCTTCTCCATAGGTATCAACATGAAACCAAAACCATTACTTATTGGTCTACTTATCTTTAGAAGGATAGTACAAACTTCTTTACATCCAATATCATTTGGTCCATCATTAACATGTCTTATTCAATTGAAACTTGTTTCAATTCCTTTCAAATATCTTGCACAAAATGTAAGACACTATTTAAAATTGTACCTTTTAACTATGGAACTTTCTAGTTGAGCCTTATTGTGTACATAAGACATTAGGTGTCCTAAATATCTACTTAAGGGAATATATCATTAGAAATAAAGAGAGTTATAGGTCTAAACTTAAATGGATAAAATTAACTATTACCTTTCAATAGGATACATCCACTGGTATTGTACTAGGCCTCCCAATCATAGTTCATCAACTAGATGAACACACAAATGAACCATATTGGGGAAAAATGATAGGGGGAGCAAGATCTCCAAATGACAAAGTATAAGAATAATTCATTGTTAGACATTCTTGAGGCCATCAGGGTGGACAATTTTACTGCATGTTTGTCTAAAATATGAGCTTAACTTAACCAATAATGTAGTCACTTTGTTCATCAACACATTACATATTGTAATGGATAGTAATTGCTTTATAAGTACATGACAATCATGACTTTTTAACCTAAACAACTTATATTGTTTCAAATCGATGCACCTAAAAATGCTGCTGGAATAACTATCAAGCATCTTCATATTTTTCAAACTTTTAAAGAATATATCCTTCATTACAATTGTCATTGAAAATAGACATAACTGATATTTCCCTTTATTGTCAGGCCATAAATCATTTCTTATGTCCATTACATGGTGTTCTTTTTGAGCATTGAGAAAGTCTTTTGCCCTCCCATTTTCTTCCAGTAAAGTGGAAGTGATATTATCAAAAACATTTTGTTTATATGCATAACATCAAGATTATGACACAATATGTTGGTCTCCCAAAATGAAAGTTGGAAAAGAATAAACTTCTTTTTCCATTCTTGGGAGTCTACTTCACTATTATTTACACAAGTTTGTTTCCCTGTAGCATCCCCTCCTATTGACTTTCTAAATGTAAAATTAATGTTCTCTACTTGTTTGAAGCTTCTTGTGGTTGACTGTGATTTTTGAGGGATGCATCCCCTCCTATTGACTTCCCAAACGTAAAATTAATGTTCTCTACTTGTTTGATGATTTTTGTATTTGACAGTGATTTTTGAGGGATTATAAACTCCTAAGTCCCATCAAAGTGAAGCCGCATCAACTAAAATCTATGATTCGCTCCAAGAAAATAATGATGCCTCCCAAAACACCATTTTCTTCTATAAGGCAAATGCAATGGAGTAACATCAAAGTTACAAGTTAGGCAAGCTAACCTAATGCATGTATTCTAGCCAAACAAGGTACCAAGCCTTGGGAAATCACTGATTGTCCACAATAGCGCCACACATATTTTTGAACATTTCATGTATCAAAACATCATAGGTGTGCACACACTCCATCCACAACTCTTCCAACTCTTTCATAGCTAATCCAGTGTGTGTATTCTAGTCAAAAAGGGTATAAGATGGCATGTACATGTATTGCCCACTCCTAATCCCAACAGCAAACTTAAAGATAAAATACACCTTGCTTTCTTCAAGAATATTCTTGAACCTACACATAAAAGGTTTTTTAATTGAGGCCTCAATAGTTGTTCTCTACACCAAATATCAACATTAGGAAGTGAGAAATAATCATGCATAATATAAAATAAAAATGATTAACAATGTTAACAAATACTTCAAAGAAAAACTAGAACTACCTCTTCATCAACAAGAACCATCTCAATATATTTACTCTCCTATGGCTTATAAAAAGTAGGAATAGTCCATGAATGCTCAATCCAAAACTTTAATGTCAAATTTGTAGTAGAAAAACTTGCCATCACATCTTTAATGAAATCCAAATGACTCTGCTTGGCTTGAAGCAAGTATTACAAAATGAAACAAAATGAAAGATTATAATTGTACATCTAAATGAAAATGACAAAAAGAAACTCCACTTAACCAAAAGAAAAAACCCAAAATAAAAATGGAAATCACTGGAACTAATCTTTAGAATAATGAAGCAACAAATAAAAAAAAGTCCAAAACCACTGCAAGTATTATAATCAAACAATGAAGGAGATAACTAAACTATAGAAGTTAAACAAAAATCACTGTAACAATTACAAACCAAGAAATTATTGTCAAATGAAATAAAATGAAAGACTACAGGTATATAAATCTATACGAAAATGGACCAAAATGAAACTTTGCTTGCCCAAAAAAAACCTAAAATAAAAATGAAAATCACTATAACTAATCTTTAGAACAATAGAAAAAACAAATAAAAAAAAGCCAAAAACACTACAAGCATTATAATTGAACAATGAAAAAGAACAAACTATAGAAGTTAAACAAAAATCACTACAAAAATTACAAATAAAGAAATTGCAAACTAAACAAATTTAAGTAAAAAAGCATAAAAACACAATCTCATTGCAAACAAATCAACAAAACTCACAAACTTTAAAAACATAATATATACCATCGTTAGTTCAAATAGATGATGAGAGCTTATACAATCAAACAATTAGATGTTGGAATGGATGCCCTCAAATGGTAATAGAAGAATTCAAGCTTGGAGAGAATGATGAATATTTATACTACCATTGTATGAACCAAGTCAAATAAATGAAGATCAATGCAAATTGTTTTAGAATAAATGCAAAAGAAAAAGAAAACAATGCATGCCTGGAATGGACAAAGTTCACATTTTGAGACCAATTAACCATTAACCTTTGTTGGAGATCTCATCAATATTGAAGATACAGAGCACTTCATTGTTAAAGATGAAGAGCCTACCTTCTATTGCATATTAAGCATCGTTAGATTAATGGAGGTCACATCCAAACACTGATAGTGAATATATGTTTTAAATGAATCAATCCAACAGTGCTCATCATTTTTGTCTTGTGTCCAACTAGAAAGAAAATGATACACTCACTTGAAGAAATAAAAAAAAATTAAGAAAGCCTAAAAGAGACAGGTGGAACAATTCTAGCATTTGTTGAAGCTGAAATGCATTCTTAAGGATGTCTATCTTAGAGTTATAGAAGTGAAGGAGAAGGTGACACCTATACTAACGGTTCAAAATAATTATGAGAGTGACACCTATATAATTTTTCTAGAAACTTTTACATGCTAGAAATTATATTTGAATAGTGTCAATATTTAAGAGAATAATTGGGAATGGGTTCTAGTTTAGTAGCTGCAAGGGGATTTATGACTAGTAAGGATTTTTTTTTTAAGTTTAGATATTACTTGTAAGAATCCATATTCACCACAAAAAAAAAAATCTTTAATTTTAATTAATTGAACTTTTAAATCAAATATTCCCTTTATTCTTTTTCTATTTCTCAACTTTTTCCTTTTTCTTTTCCTATTACTCTACATCAGCTTTTTCTTCTTAAAAAAAAAAAAAAACCCACTCAAACTCTACTTCTTCAATCTTTTTTAACAAGCTTCAATCCCACCTTTCTTTTTTCTTCATCATTACCCTTCTCTTCTACAATTTTAGGTTGCTACCATTATCTTCTTTCATCTTTCACCACTAATGCCCATTGTTCTCCCTCCACTTACATATCCTATTGTCAGCCACTCATTGCTACTGTAATGCTGAGCTTTACAGTTGGCCAATAGCTTTCACGTTTACATAACTCAACATTGACCATATAGTGATGCCCTCATCCATTCTTTCATTGCTTTGTTGCTGAAGAGGTGGTAGAATCAATTAGCAGCCAAACCCAATGAATTAATGGCACCTATGAGTGTGACACTAGAAACCACATCATAGTCATGCTTAACCTTGGAGTAAGTTATCCCCTTATCCTTTTGAGTTCTAATTGTTGTTGATCTAATTCTTCAAGTTACCTATTGAAGAAAAGAAAAATTCCCCTTTTTCCCAAAATAAAACTTAGACATGAGTCTTTTGCCTTAGTGCTTATGAATATAATTTAGATAATGAAAGAGTACTACTGACTAGAATAATTTTACCAAAGTTTTAGTGGTTAGCTATTGGGAACTAATATCAAGGTTTTGGTTTATATATTTGAAATATAGGAAATCTTATGCAACACTTAGTAGAAGAGACCTAGTGATATGTTAGCTTGAATTAGGAAACAAGGGCTACATTGTGAATCTTTGCAAGGTGAGTGGGTAATTATTCTTGCTTGCAATCACACCATATTAAAATTTTAAATAGTTTTAATTCAATGTCTATAATTATACTATCAAAATGTTGAAAACTGATTGATTTTTGATAATTAATTATGTGACAATGATACTTGAAATCATTATGTTTTTAAAACCCTTGATACTATTTGAGATCTAAATGATTTAGTTTTATTCATAAAAGTGTTTAATTTAGCAATTGAGTCTTCTTTGAAGTTGACCACATGATGATAAGCCCCACTTTCAAAGCTTTCCCAAAATATGTTGACCACTATATACTGTTGCATTTTAAATTTTCATAATTGATGTAAACATTTGAATAAATCTAATGAAATAATTAAGAGTAGATTTGTTTCCATGATGTATATGAGGAATATTCCTTTAGAAAATCCTAAGTGCAGTTAGATTTGTGAAGCCATGGCTATAAATATTGTGGGAGGCATATGGTAGGCATTTTTTTTTTAGTGACAAGGGAGAGTTATGGGGGATATAGGGAGGAGGATATATGTGATTTGATATTTGTGGCATGATATTTGTAACTAACGTCTTAGATTTGCCTTTGACCTTTAGGAAAAGATATGACCTTATAAATATTTATTTGACTAAGTTAGGGATTTGACCTTGGTTTAAATTCAAATTTGATAATGTTGGTTATCTAAAGAGAATTATCTTGAATCCCATCTAACATCATCAAAGACATTTATTTATTTTCTTGTTATGAATGAGCTTTAAGTACTTAGTTTTTTTTATTCATATGTGAAGAATTACTAGAGTTTTATTATCTTTATACAATTGGTTCCACACTTAAGGATTTGGATGCAAAATTATCATATGTATTGTAAAGTTGAGTTATAATTGAGTATTTGTAGTTAATAATTCTTTCTGCTCTTGATGACATCTTTGAGAAACAAGCTTTGGATGGAAATAACATTTTGGCAAAGTTTAAGTTTAGATTTTACATGATAATTACCTAATATCATAGTAAACATTTATTTTTATTGATCTATATATATTTTTTGTGTTTGTGGGTTTTAGTAGATTATTCACTTATTGAGTTCTTGTAACTTACCTTTCTCCTCTCCTATGTTTTTTAGACTTGAGAGTATCCTTGCTGCTTCACACTAGCTACTAGGATTTGAGCCTACTTCTTGATTGAGTAGGCTACTTATGTGGAGAGTGAAAATATATTTTAGAGGAGTTTTGGTAGTTAGATAGGATCAATCTTCATATGCACATGTGTAGATGATGTCTCTAGCCGAACTATGTGTTTGATATGTTTTGATACTGTGTTGTGCTTGTTGTGTATATAGGTCTTGGGTAGGGTGTGGAGCCCTTCATTTGTTGCATTGGCCTATGGCCCAATGTCCAAGAAAACAAAGGAAATTTTACTGAACTTTCTATAAATTCATAAAAGAAAGATTTTGGCATAATTCATGTATTTTATTATTTTGTAAATGGTTTTGTGTATTTATTTTATTTTGGTAATAGTCAATTTATTAACCATATTGGAAAGTGTATTGTGTTTAGAGTTTAAGTTACAATTTAGAATTATGAAGAATTACCCATAAGTGATTTCTATACTAGTCAAGTGCCTCATATTAGGGCATGACACAAAATGGAATATACAAGGTGTATAAATTGATTATTTAATTATTTTTAAAGTCTTTTCATCTATATCACAAACATAAAATTATTTTTTTTTAACTTGCAAGTATAAATATATATCATGTTCTAATAATTGTTTTTAGATTTGTTATAGTTTTGTTTAAAGACCAACTATTAGACAAGGTTCCCTCAAAATTCTAAGCATGAATGATGAACTATATCTTATTGATTGTTATATTAAGGCCTTACCTAGTATACCATATAGTATAATATATGTTGACCAAGTCCCCTGATTAAAATTATTTTAAAATTTGGAAAATATTTTGATGATAATAAACATATTTCAGTCTTTTATTTGTGACTTTGTTATACGTTGATGGATTGATTGATTAATGATTCCATGGCCTTCCTTTGAAGATTTTTCAACATTGCTAGTATAGGCCTGGGAATCATGTGAGAGTTCTTGAATTTTTTCTTGATTGTGTCAAGCTCTTATTTTGTTCAAATCATTGGTTTTATTGGAGATTTTATTTGAAATAGATTGATTTAGGAAATAAAATTGATTACTCTTTATCAAGGTTAAAAATATTTTCCTTAAAGTGTTCTTTTCTAAATTATTTTCAAAAACCTTGAAAATAAAGGCTAATTGATCACCTAATTATTTAAGCAACCCAAAATGGTAATTATAACCAATTTCAATCAAGAATTTTATTTTCTATTAAAAATTGATTGATTACCTTTTTCTCTAAGTAAAAACCTATTATAAATTAAGAACTTAAAGTTTCAAGTTATGAATTAAGAGAGAGCTTAATCTTAGTTTTGTAGAAATTCTTGAACTTAAAGTTTTAATATTGTAATTTTTCAATTCATTTTCTTCCTGAATGAGGTATTCCAAAGGAATTGCTAGAGTGAGGTATCTCTAAGAAGTGTTGTTGAGTAAGGAATCTCAAAAGATGATGTTGTATCCCAAGACTTTGTATAGGTTTCTTAAGGGCTTGTTGAATCTTAAGGGATTAGTGGATTGTGAATGTGTTGTTCATGAGCTATTATAGGTAAGAAACGACCTTAAGAGAATGAGACGAACTTGAGCTAGGCAAAGGCTAAGTTACCCAGCATGCTAAGGACACCCAGAGAGCTCCACCCCACTTACCACCAAAAAGTGACACAACAGGGTCATCAAGCAGCTAGCTCGCCAAGCAATCGACCATCCTGCTCAAGCTCGCTATTCCACTACAGTGACAACGAGCTCGTTAAGTGACCTACCATGGCACCCCCGAGTTAAGGAATCCAGCTCACAAGGGTGGACATCTTGCTCGATAAAATGAGATCAAAAAATAGACACTTATCTACTACTCCACAGCCGACAAGAAGGGCCCACCCTATAGAAAGAAGCCTGCAACAACTGCATTGCAGTAGTTTTACTGTCTTTTCTATTTATTTCTTACTATAACATAACTGTAGCTTGTAATTAATGTATGTAACTCTTCCTTCTTCTATAAATAGGAATGCATTATTAGAAGAAGGGGAGGAGGTTGGAAAACTTGTATGCCAAAACTCTGTAAAAATCTTTTTTCACATATTAATAAAAGCTCTGCCATGGACATAGGGTTCGATACTGCCTAGATTTAGTCGAATCACATTAAAAACATTGTGCCACCTTCTTCTTCTTCCTCTCTTCATCCCTTCACACTTCGGAAGCAGCGTTGGGTCCGTGAATTCACTCTCATTGGCTGAAATCTGGGATCCACCTTGCAAACCAAATTCCCATGTTAACATTTTGGTACTGTCTATGGGAATCCATCTACTCTCTAAAGTGTCCATTGTAGCTTAATAATGGCAAGAGAAAGAACTACTTGGAGTTTAACCATTCCAGCCTTCTAACCAATGGAGACTCCTATTGTGGGGCTCACCAGCATTCCACTGCTGCCCCTGAAACTTAAGAGGCTTAAATGCTTGGCCAACCCCGACCAATGCTCAAAAGCACGGTAAGAGAGGTGGCTCAAACTATCAAAGCATTGGCACAGGCACAAGCTTGGAGCACACAAAGACAAGAAGAAATTATGACACAGCTCCAACAGCTTCGTAAAGAGGCCCAAAGGCAAACTCACAAAGATCATGATAGTTAACAACTAGGGGGCTCTCAACGAGTAGGAAGCCCTACCCCTTAGCCTAAAACATAGCACCAGATAATGGAGGAAATCCTCCAAAGACTCAAGTAACTAGAAGAATGCCGACGGCCTCAAAACAACTAACCTCGCTATAAGGAAAGTTCATCATTTTTTATGGAGATCGAGATGCAATCTCTCCCACAAAAACTTGAAGTGCCTGTGATCCCACTGTATGATGGGAACAACGACCCAAGCAACCACGTGGACATGTTCAATTATCTAGGTGGACCTCCAGACAACTAACTCCCTAGTGAAATGCCATGTCTTTCTGGCCACATTAGGAGGAGTACCTCAGGCATGGTTCAGACACCTCCTAGCTCATAGCATTAGCAGCTAGGAAGAATGTTAAAGGAAATTCATTAACCAATATTAGGTGCTCAAAAGGCAGCTCATTCCTCCTTGCCATCTCATAATGATCTTTCAGTGCAAGGACAAATCGCTGAAAGACTACATAACCCGATTCAAGCATGAAGCCAACTTCATGGGGAATCCTTCAGATGAAAGCCTCTTAATGGCTATCTTGGCAGGACTTCGCAAAGATGGAAAGCTATACAAAAGCCTTTATAAGTCCCCAGCCCGAGGCCTCACTAAATTCTATGAGTGAGTTACCAAACAAATAAGATAGGAAGAAACCTTCAGAACAGATGACCCCAGGCAGAAAGTACACACAAGTGGTCCCCCTACAAGTAAAAAGAGGAGCGAAGAGAGTCGTAATCAAGACCTTAGCCCCCAGCTCATGAAGAAGTTGAAACTCTAGTGACCTGGAGGTTGCTTCGAAAGCTACAACATCCTATCTGATACACAGGATAAAATTTTTATTGCAGAAAGGCACAACAAGAACTTCAGAAGGCCCAGACTAATAAAAGCCTTCACCAAGTCTAGAGATTCAAGCAGATTCTACGCTTATCACAATGAGGCTAGACACACTACCTTAGAATGTCAAGCACTAAAAGATGCCATTGAAGACCTCATCAAAAGAGGTCAATTACAGGATTACATGGTAAGACTGCCAGAGTAGCGAGCTTAACAGGCTCAATGAATCACTGATCGAGAGCCTGAGCCCTCCATCAGGACCATATTCTAATCTTGTAACTTTCCTTGAGACTGATGATAATGAGTTGTATGAACCATTCAATATTGAATTAATGTAAGTTGTTGATTGGCCAAAAAGCGCTATCCAAACAGTGAGTTTTCACTCCATCCTTGCAAGGATTCATCAGGGGTGAGTTAACACGAGGCCTACCCTGTTGATACATCTAGAGCAAACCAAGTCCCTCAAACTGTGATTGAGAGTACAAATTCCTCGGCCATTAAGCAACAAGCTTGCTGTGGCACGGACGTGCGACCTTGCTATACGATGAGTTGTCATCTCATTACTGTAAAACCTGTATGAGGGTGAGACGGCCTAGAGCCTACCTTACGATAGCACAAACAAAAACAAAACCTATCTAAGGGTGAGATAGCCCTAGAGCCTACCTTGCATCCAAGGGTGAGACAGCCCCAGAGCCTACCTCGTGACCGGGGGTGCAACTGTTAGTCGAATATAGGTGTCCTAGAGTCAATTTGATTGGTCTCTATTGCATCTATGACTAAGCGATCTTTGGATTTGGATATTAAAGGTTGATTATTCATATTATATTGCATATTGTAATCATATTTATGATTTATGCATAAATAAGATGAAGCCCATGGTGAGAAGTTAATTCATTCAATCAATC
>JANHAO010023406.1:0-11914 GCA_026873985.1 Saraca asoca
GATATAATTTTATATTAAATATATATTTAAACATAAAATTATTTTTAATATATTAAATAATTTTTATTAAATATATTAAATAATTTTTATTAAATAATTATATATTTGATTATATAAAATATAATTATTTAATATAAAATTATTATATATATTATTTTAATATATTTAATATATATAATTTAATATTAAATATTTGATATTATATATATTATTTTAATGTATTTAATATATATAATTTTATATATTTGATATAATTTTATATTAAATATATATATATTTAAGCATAAAATTATTTTTATTTTATTAAATATGTTAAATAATTTTTATTAAATAATTATTTTTAATAAAATTATTTTTTTTCATAAAATAAGAAATTAAAAATTTCAAAAATAATGAAATTTGAGGTTCATAAAATAGTTTGTATTTTTATTTCTACAAATCATATTTCTTTACTAAACCAAACAGTAAGAAAGAGATTCACAAATAATCTGATTCCATTTCCTGACTGAGGCAAACAGTTCAAATACGTAACAGTTTCAATTCCCTTTCCTCTCCTTATTTGATTCTATTCCCTTTTCGTTTCCATAGATTGAACCAAACGGACCCTAAATGTGTTCATTAAGGTGTTGCTTGTATATAGTTAAATGAGTTATTTTGTACAAGTGCTTTAATTTATTATTTTTTGTGTGTAAACACCTTTATCAAAGGTTTATTTGAATTAAAGTTATCCCATAACTTTCTAAAATCAAGAAATTTTCAAAATAAATATTAAAAATTATGAAAGATTTCAAAACATCTAATTCATCCCGTCTCTTGGTGTGAGTTACCTTGTCTTACACTCTAAATGTCATTTGATAAAAAATAAATAAATAATAGATGAAATAGGGAGAAAAGAGAAGATAGAGTGGAATGAACGGAGAGAGTTTCAACGGAAGAGAAAGAGAATCCATTAAATAAATTTTCAAAATCTAGAATGAATCTTACACACGAATTGCCTTCCTTGTATTTCTAACAATATAACTAACTCTGAATAAAAGACAATAACAATGCCATAATGGAAAATTTCAGACAATAGAAATAAATGGGCTACTTAGAAGTGTCAAGCCTGTTCCCATAATTTTAGCTACTGTACATATGAATTTATCTTTCGGAAATTATTAATAAGAAATATACTTAAACAAACAAATTTTATTAATTTGAATCCTTCAAAAAGAATAAATGTACTTTGATCTTCTCTTTAATTGAGTTCGGTGGAAGACTACGAGAAAATTGTTCTTAAGGGTTGAATATTTGTCCTGAGCAGAATTTTGACGGAATCTATTCTCTAATTGGAGGTTAAATACTTGATTTCGGTGGAAGAATTCAAGGAAACTTATTCTCAAATCAAAGATTAAATCTTCATAGTAACTTCGTATCTTTGAAACTTGTGAAACTTGAACTTAATTGAAATCTTTAACTTTGGATGTACATTCTTGATTGAATTGTAGACTTCGGAAGCTTGGGTATTTGCTGGCAGAGCTTCAGGAGCATTTCAAATCTTCACATCTCTATCTCCTGATGACATGTTGATTTAAGGGCATGATGAAACTTGTTCCCAAATCAATGACTTCAAGGAGTTGGATGTGTCGAATGGTTGAATCAACAGTTTGGCTGAATTTCAGCACTTCTCTTTCTAAGCTGTTATCAAATTCAAAGCTTGAAAAAGTTTATTCTCAATCGTAGAATAAGAGCTTTGGGATGACAAGAGTTTCTATGCTTTTCCTCTCTACCAAATGTTATATAGAAAGGCACAAGATTTATTTATAAAGCCGTGGGGGGAGAATCCAAGAAAATAATGATTTTTCTTTATTTCTTTATTTTTTAAAAGATAAATGTTTGATTTTACCTCTTAATTTATTAAAAGATAATTATTCCAATATTTTGATTGGTTATAATAATGCATAATAACAAATGGCGTTATCTTATTTATCAAGTGACATCATTAATTTATAACTTTAATCTAACAGGTTAATTTATGTCATATTGCAATTTGATTTATTGTCCATAATTATTTTAAATATTCATATAAAATTTTATCTTGGCATATGACCTCTTGTAATTGGCTTTAATTTATGAGGTGGAAATTAAACAATCCTAGGATTTAAATGTCTACAATACAACTTGGTACATGTTGACATTGGGTTAATTATTCAATGTTGTTTTAAAAGAAATATAAATTGATTTTCTTAGCATCCATGCACATAAAAATTTATGTTAGCCTTTTCTTATGAAAATATTTCTAATCTAATCTATCCTAGTATTGAGAACTTTAATAATATTATTTTTTTGAATTTTGATAAGTCAGAAATTCACCTATTTAATTTTAACATTCAGATAATTATGACATCAAAATACAAAAGATAATAATATTATAATCTCTGTGTTACGATACATCTAGAAATATTTCCACCTTAAGTATAAACAAGTTGAAAATTTGAATTCCAATTCGTTTTCATCAAAATTCTTCAAATTAAAATTATAACTCAAATTAATGTTCACACGTGGCTCAACCCATCTTCACTTTAAATTGTTCCTTTAAAATACATATTTTCGTTTTCTTCGGCGTTCAAACGAATAATGATAAGATAATAAGAAAGAAAGAAAAAAAATGGTAGCATAACATGCAAGGTTTTCTTGGCAAAATGACGTTTATCAATGCTGAATTAATTTCTAGTTCCTTTGTATAGAAATGTAAAGGATTAATATTCAAAGGAATAGGCATAATCATAATTGTTAGTGCAACCTGTAAGTTAATTTTTTATTGGATTGATCTTATAAGTCATGTACAATTTTTTTTTTTTTGGTTAAAATATAGCAAACTCTATATTTTGAATGATATGTATAAAATTTTTAGATCTTTAAAAAAATATATCTAATCTCCTTTTATTTTAATATATGTGTACTTTATTCACATCTGCTTATTTTTCATCTATAAATCTAACGGAATATTAATATAATTATTATGTGACCATTACAAGCTTATATTCCATCTAAAAAAATCAAACTTTATTTTTTTAAAGAGGAAAGTTCATTAGAGAGAATTAAAAGTTATAACAAAACTAACCTATCAAAGTAAAGTACAAATTATAATTTGTCTTCAACAAATCCATGAATTTTTTAGATGAATGACATGTCTCTTTGTACTACATTTTGTGCCCTAATAGTTTTATATAGAACTTTGCAATTTGATTCAAATTGAAAATAATGAATTATTATTTAGATTTTTTTAGAGAAAAGAGATGTTTTTAATGGTTACTTAATAGTCACATAAGTGTTTTGTTAAACTTATGGATGGAAGATAGATGAATGTATATAAAATTCACACAAATTAAAGCATAATGGGATAGGATGTACTTTTTAAAAGTCATAGGTTATATAATCACCCAAAATATATGGGGATTTGATGTATTTTAGCTTTTTTTTAACTAAAGATTTATTTTGATCCCTCACTAATCTCTATTGTTTTAATTTAGTCTATTAAAGAATTTTAATATCAATTTATGTTACATATGAAAATTGGTTCGGACAAAAAAAACTCGCGAGAAGGTCGAGATCAACGAGAGGATCGTCTTGAAGCACGTCCAGAATCATTCTGCTATCAGGTCGTATAGTGTGCGACCTCGCTAGGCCGAGTTCGTACATGAAGAAGCAAGCTTGACCCCCATATTCCCTGGGTTAGGCAAGTGACCTCGTTAATAAAGCATAACCTACGACTTGGAGGCTCGTCAGACAGAAGACTAAGTCATATCTTGCCCCAACGGTCAAATGGAGTCCGCCTGTAGAAGCTAATCTGCAATAGCCGAAAAGAGAGATTTAGTCTGTATATTCTATCTTGTATATTAAATGCTGATGTAATAGATTTATTGCATATGTAATTATCATTGTAACCTCCTTTCCTCTATAAATATGAGGGAGGAGCCTTCTGTAAAGGGGGAACATAGGCAGAAACTCTGCTAAAATAGAAGAACTTGAGTGTTGTAACTTTGTATCTGTATTATCTCAATAACACGTTATCGTGGACATAGGGTCCGGTGATATCCGGATTTGGCCGAACCACGTAAAACCTTGTGCCTCCTTCTCTGTTCTTCCTTTTGTCTTCTTTGACTATTTTTCTATTCTACTATATTTAAACTGGTTAGAGGTCAGAGATCCTGAAGAATTCCCTCGTTAGCCGAAGTTTAGACCATTATCAAAATCTGACGTCAACATTTTGGCACCGTCTATGGGGATCTCACCTATTCTGGTTCATTCCTACTGCAATGGCCAAGGGAAAAGCTACCAAAGCCTCGAATGCACAACCCCATCCTCCGGATGGCCATGTTCCTACAGTGGACTCATCAACTACTCCTGTCATTAGAGCAGCCACTAGTATTCCTCCAGCCAGTTTAGCACAATCAGTCCCCATCACCAATGGCACCAACGGACCACAGACCTGGCTTCAACACTAGAAGAAACTTGAATACATGATAGGAAAGCTGGCTAAAACAGTCATGATGTTGGTGCAAGCATAAGCCCAGAATGTGCAAGGGCAGGCTGAAGCTACCGTACCTGAGGTTGAACGGTCCGATGAGGCCAACTAGGAGCAAACTTCGTATCGCTATCCACATGGCCAGAACGGTGAACCAAACCATTAAATCTTTAGCTAAAGACTTTGGGGGCTTGGATGTTTTGGTGGAAGACCTCCTTCAGAGGGTCAAGCATCTGGAAGAGCATCCTCAAAGTCAGAGTGACCAAGGTAGCTTTGGAGAGCAAACCCCTTTCTCTAGAGAGATCATGGAGGAATCCCATCCATGCAAGCTTAAAGTTCCAACCATTCTACTGTATGACGGAGACAGTGATCCACATAACCATTTGGACTTGTTCAACATCTAGATGGATCTACAAGCCTGTAACCCCTTGATCAGATGTCGTGTCTTCCCCGCTACCTTCAGTGAAGTTCCCCGACTGTGGTTCAGGAGCCTCCTAGCTCGTAGCATAAGCAGTTGGAAAGACTATCAAGAAAAGTTTGTTGATCAGTACTGGGTGCTAAAGAAGCAGCTCGTGCCTTCATACCATCTCGCTACAATCTTTCAGGGCAAGCATGAAATGCTGAAAGACTACATTGCTCACTTCAGGCATGAAGTCTACAATGTGGAAAAGTCCTCAGACGAGGCCATCCCAACCGCTATATCAGCAGGGCTACGTCAAGATGGTAAGCTCTTCAAAAGTCTATACAAGTCCCCGGTTGACAACCTAGGTGAGTTCTATAAGTGCGCAGTGAAGCAAATCAGATGGGATGAAACCTTCGGCCCGCAGAAGTCCGAGTCGAATAACTTGACTCAAAGCAAGAGAAGAGGTCATCATGAGAACGGGAATGATGATTCCGATCATCAGCTCGCCAAGAAGAGCAAAGATGAGCAATCCCTATTCCAAGCTCGCCACAACACCTATAGCATCTTGACAGATGCTTAGGATAATATTTTCGTAATAGAAAGAGACAATAAGGACTTCAAAAAGCCTCAACCCTTGAAGACTCTCGGCAAGTCCAGACTTAATCGGGGAAAATTCTGTGCATATTACAACAAGTTTGGGCACGTCACTTCAGAATATTGGGCGCTGAGAGATGCTATCGAGGATCTCATCGAAAGAGGTCATTTGCATGACTATATTGTGTAGCCCTCCAGGCAACAGCATGGATCATCCCAACAGGACACCAAGTAAGAGCAATCTCCTACTATCAGGATAATCTTTTAAACTCTTGTACTTATTTGTAAATTGTATAAATATTTTGAATATAACTATTGATATTAAGTTTTCTTCTAAATAGGTGATTCGCCTGACTGGCACCCTTTTATTTGGGCATAAGATCGCCCCGACCACAAGATCGGTCACCCTTTTATTTAGGCACAAGATCGGCCACCCTTTTATTTAGGCACAAGATCGCCCCGACCACAAGATCGATCACTCTTTTATTTAGGCACAAGATCGCCCTGACCACAAGATCAATCACCCTTTTATTTGGACACAAGATCGCCCCGGCCATAAGATTGGCCATCCTTTTATTTGGGTACAAGATCTCCCCGACTGTAAGATCGATCACCCCTTTTATTTGGCCACGAGATTGGCTCAAGCATGAGATCTGAGCTGCGAACTCAATTAAGTCACAGCTTTCATGCACACTTATCTGTTTGGCTATCGGATCGGCTCGAGCATAAGATCGCTCACTTGTCAAATTCATAGCTCTCATACGAACTCAATTAAGTCGCAGCTCTCATGCACACTTATCTATTTGGCCATGAGATCAGCCTGAGCATGAGATCGCTTACTTGTCAAATTCGCAGCTCTCGTACAAACTCAATTAAGTCGTAGCTCTCATGTGCACTTATCTATTTAGCCACGAGATCAGCCCAAGCACGAGATCGCTCACTTGTCAAATTCACAGCTTTCATGCAAACTCAATTAAGTCGCAACTCTCATGTGCACTTATCTGTTTAGCCACGAGATCGGCTCGAGCATGAGATCGCTCACTCATTAATTTCGCAGCTCCCATGAGAACTTACTTTATTATCTAACGATTTTCACACTAATGCATTTATTCATTTGGCCACAGGATTGGCTCGAGCATGATATCGCTCCAGTTCGCAACTCATGCTATCTTCTGACTACACGCAGGTCACACAGATGGTTCAAACTAAAGCGTTTGCAAAAGAAAATTAAAATGAACAAAATTACAGAAAAGAAATCTTATTCATCAAAAGACCTCAACGAGGCAGATTTACATCAGAAATCTCTATATACAAACTAGGCAAAATACAAAGGAAAAAACCTATGACTAAGAAGAAGGATCGGCCACGAAGGGTCGCACCTCAACTTATTAGGGATCGCATGCCGCAGCTTTCTTCTTCCAATGCACAATCAATGGTAGTGCTGCATCCCTTCATCTTCAACCGCCTGCTCCTCTTGAAGGAAGCTAATTAGGAAGCCTCAGGAGCTTGGCCAGCTGAACGAATGCCTCATGGCGGGGCCGAAAGGATGCAGTCTGGGATCCATATGAGATCCTTCCATGTTACCGAGGAAGATAAGCCCTCCAAGTTATCTATGCAGCAGACCATACACACCCCTGAGGAAGGCCAGAATGCCGAAAATGGTGGAGGTTTATCGGAAGACTCTATGGTTTGCTTAAGTGTAGAACTAAAAGGGATTGTCTCTCCCTTATATAGAGCTAGGGCCGTCTTTACCGAAAGATCTGGAACCATTCCCCCAACCGTTGTCATTAATAAGCTTTGAAAAAGGCTAAGTTGACTCAGCAATAGCCGCTGGACACGTGCTACCAGAAGCACAGCTTGGAACAGATGAAACGAAAGTCTTGGGAAAAGACTTTGACTAATCGGGAACCAAAGAGTTTCAACTCCCAGCCCGCTAAGCAAGCAGAGAGTTGGGGGGCTTATGTTACATATGAAAATTGGTTCGGACCAAAAGAGCTTGCGAAAAGCCCTTGATCAACGAGAGGACCAACTCGAAGCAAGTCCAGAATCATTCTACTATCAGGCTGCATAGTGTGCGACTTCGCCAGGCCGAGCTCGTACACGAAGAAGCGAGCTTAACCTTCTTATTCCTTGGGTCAGGCAAGCAACCTGGTTAATAAATCATAACCTGCAACCTGAAGGCTCGCCGGATAAAAAATTAAGTCATATCTTTGCCCCAACGGTCGAATGGGGCCCGCTTGTAGAAGATAATCTGTAATAGCCGAAAAAAGAGATTTAGTCTGTATATTCTATCTTGTACATTAAATGCTGATGTAATAGATTTATTACATATGTAATTACCAATGTAACCTCATTTCCTCTATAACTATGAGGGAGGAGCCTTATGTAAAGGGAGAACATAGGCAGAAACTCTGATAAAATAGAAGAACTTGAGTGCTGTAACTTTGCATCTGCATTACCTCAATAACACATTACCGTGAACATAGGGTCCTATGATATCTGGATTTGACCGAATCACGTTAGACCTTGTGCCTCCTTCTCTGCTCTTCCCTTCTTCTTCTTTGACTATTTTTCTTTTCTATTATATTTGAATCGGTTAGAGGTCAGAGATCCCGAAGAATCCCCCTATTGGCCAGAGTTTGAACCATTACCAAAATTCGACGTCAACAATTTATTCCTTTAATTATTTAATTAAGTTCAGTGAAGTCCATCAAAGAATTTTTATATTAATTTAGTCATCCAATTATTTATTTTTTTTCAATCAAGTTGATGTATTACTCTATCATGATAAAAATTAATACAATTATTGATTAAATAATTAATTTTTCAGGAGTTAAAAAGATAAATATATGACCATATTAACATTAAAACATTATCTTGTTTGTAAATAAATTGTTATATTATCAATTATTATAAGTATATAAATAATAAATTACGAAAAGGATTTAAATAGATATGATAGATTAAGTGGAAGATAAAATTAATACAAACTAAACTAGTGAATAATCAAAATAAGTATTCACTCATTTGCAAAATAAATTGGCAGATGACCGTGAAATATATACAGAAACTTTTACAATACCCCCCGGGTAAAAGTTTTTTTCTTTTTAAAAATTAAATAAAAGTATTATATTTTTATATTAATAATTTTTGTCTATCTGTTTCATCATCAATTATCTTCCGAACAAGATTCCAAATGTACGTGTGAAGAGGGCAAGATAATGGCAAGAGGAATAGTCCTTATCAGGTAAAGGAATATACGTCATGATATATATATATATATATATATGTATGTATATCTTATGAGATGTCTTCCATCCTTATCAAATTTTGCTTCTGGCTTTGGGGTATGGACTTTGGAGGTATTGATGCCGTTTCCAGCTCATCATTTCTATCTTCCTTTTAAGCATTTTAATGAACCAAAGTCAAATTCTTATCAAATTGTTATAGATATCTTTTTGGAATTTACTCATACAAAAACGTCTAGAACGAATATAATTTAATTAGTTTTGAAAGAAATTTCATTTTTCAATTCAATACAATTAACTATTTCAAGAAAAAAAAAAAAAAGCTAGATTGAAATTCTCACATTGATTTGATTGACGATATTAGAATTGACTATACCTAATTAGACTTTTCCTAAATACATATGCGTCAAGTAATGACACTTGTTCACATATATGCTACACATTAAGAAAATTATTGCTGAGCTGGATTTTAATTTCTGAACATCAGGCCTGAGATGCTCATCTAAATTTTAATTTTTAAAAGTTATGATAATATCTGTAATAATCGTTATTAGATGTATGTAAATTTTTCTTTTTGTTAACTTAAAGAAACTGATCAATCTATTAATTATTTTTTATAGATACAAATTGACTTTAAAATTAAAGAGAATTATTTTTATTTTTTTCGAAATCTTTTTTACGAGGGTGGAATAAAATTATGTGTAACAAAATTTGAATTCACAGCCTCATTATGTAAAATCTGAGTTTGATGATTCGAGGCAGATTCATGGAGATGTACAACCCAAGCTCCTATTCTAAGACAAATTGCGCTATTGCGCTATGAGCGAGCTCCGTGGTGAAATTACAACTCATTAGCCACGATATACCAACACTTTATGTAAATTGTGTGTCAGAAATGTTTCTAATATCGACATTCATCGATACTGACATAAAATATATTGAGATTATGTTTATAATTTTAAAAAATTTAGATAATTGTTCCCTATTTTAATACACATATCAAGTTCAATTTTAGGGTCATGTCTGAACACGTATTCTCTATTTTAACATACGTGTCAAGTTCGATTCGAACTTATTATTTATTATGTCATGTTATTTAATATTATAAATACTTATTTTCATATAAAAAAATATTAATTATAATATTTATATTTATAAATAAATATAATATTTTTTAATATTTATAAATATATCTCTATATTTTTATTATTTATATATATCTTTAATATTTTATGTTTTTTATGTTTGATATATGTGCAATATAACTGACTAATCATGTCAAGTGACAGATGACGACAACAAATCAGAATAAATCCATCTTTTATTTACAAGACAATATGGCAGATGAATTTCTTCTCTGTCTGTCACTCCCACTCAAAGGCTTCACTATGTCCAGTGATGGAATAACATCGATCTACCAATATTTTTCTCTTGTAGACTGTTTTATGATCTATGGAAATTGATGTGACTATTTATCCTCCCATTCAAATAACAAAAGATACCCTGCAACAAAATCTGCTTACGTGGATCACTATCTAAATCGTGTGTCAGTTTAGGTGGCAATTTTCTATTAGTTAGATTGTCATATAAAATTGAAACATAAATAATTGGGAAATAATATTACATTATTCAATCCTAATCATTTGGGTTTTGTTGCACCATCTGATTGAGAAAATAATTAGTTTTTATGAAAATAGAAATTTTATAAGTTTTAATAAAATTATAATATAAAAGCTATAAAATTTGTAATTTTATTATATAAAATTTTACATTTTTTATAAAAAACTACAAATATATATAAATTTTATGTGTAACAAATATATAAAAAATTATAATTTTATTATTTAAAATTACAAAGAAAATAAAACAAACTTTTTATTTTATAAAAAAGTTGTAATTTGTAATAATAATTTATGAGCACATTTTTTTATATATTTTTTCCAAGGATGCATCGAAAGATAACCTAGTTTGTTATGAATTGTCCCGGACCGTACACTTGTATAATTTAATAAAGAAAGAGTAACTCTTATTTTCTGTTACCGTGAAATATTTTTTAATTTTTGTTTATGTAAAATATTTTTATTAATTTTATTCTTATAAAATATTAATTTATCTTTTGTTTTTAAGAGAGTGAAATTAGACAAATTATCTGATAATGAAATTAGACAAATTATTCTTCGTGTGGATACTAGTCAGAAAAATGGAACTGGACAAATTAATTTTTTACATGATCAAAATTAATAAAAAGAATTCACAAAAATGAAAGAGAAAAAGAAAAGAATTTCATGGAATGAAAAAGCAGGTTTGCACATAAAGAAAAGTTATGGTGATCTTTCATACAGGCCTATCACATCATTATTTTTGATAATTGGATTATGGCCTGTAATATTATCTATTACAAATAGAAGACTTGAATAATTAAGTTGTTGGTGTAAAAAAGTAATCAACTAAACTAGTCCTTGATTTATAAAAATTTTAAATCATTTAAAATTTAATCAAAGCAATTTTGATTCAACTTTACATGTTCTAACCAAATTTGTATAGAGCTGCCTTTATCAACTACCATTTTTATGTAATGCCCTCTGAAGTCCAATACAAACTGTTTCTTCATGTTCTTATATTTAAACATTCAGGTCACAAATGAATTCAATTAGGGAAACATTTGACATAAACTAAGACAACTTTTGTGTTACAATCTTGGAAGGAAAACTAAAGCGGTCACATTAAATTGACAGAATAGTTATATTTAGACTAAAATTATTTGTTAAATTTTTATAGGGACCACAATAAGTCAATTACTAAAATACTACTTTACACCTATGTTGCACGGGCACTGGTACGCGGACACGGGGAAACACAGACACGAAAATACGGCATTTTCAAAAAATATAGGACACCGACAAGTGGGGGATACGCGTAAATAATAAAAATATAAGGGTACGTTTATAAATATTAAAAAATATTATGCTTATTTGTAAATATATATATTGTAATTACTATTTTTTCATATGAAAATAATTACTCATAATATTAAATAACATGACATAACAAATAATAAGCTGGAAATCGAGCTTGATACGCGTGTTGAAATAGAGAATGCGTGTCTGAACTTTTTAAAATTACGGACACGATCCCAGAATCGAGCTTGACACGGGTGTCGAA
>JANHAO010023407.1:0-11907 GCA_026873985.1 Saraca asoca
TCTTTTGGCAAATAATTATATCCATTTGATTATGGTTCATGGTAAAGAAACAAGCTAAATATATAAGATTTAAGCCCTAAAAGTTCAGAAAAATCACATAGGTTCTTGAAGTGAACAGTAATATTAATAGTGATAATAAACTTCAAACAATTCAGATCTCAAGTTATATTTAGTAGACCAATATGATTTTGATGTTAAATTTAAGAGGAAGAAAAGAATATTCAAGTATCAAAATAAAAGAAACTAATAAGAAGTGCTGAAGGACTTACTTGAGGTGAGAGAGTGAATGTAGGGAGAGAGACTTAAGCTTGGAAAGGACAATATGGGTTGCAACCACAAGAAGCCAAAGAAAAAGAAAGGTAGCTAGCTAATGAGGTGTAAAATGGGAAAAGAAAAAGTCAATTTTTCAACTTTGACCTAAAATGAAATAATTCCTCTTTTAACATTTTTTTCCTATTTCCTTCACTTTTGAACCCAAAATTACTATACTCATCAATTGCCAGCAACCATGAGATTTTATGACAAATTATTTAAATTAATTACTTTTATAATGACTATAATTTACCATCACTAGGTACCTGTACCCTTAGTTTCAATCTTTTGGAAGTTTTTTGGAAATTAAATCCCGAATGCACAAACTTAATTTTCTAAGTATCCAAAAGGGTAGTTTTGATTATTCGAAAATTTTAGAAATTTATTTAATCTATTTCTATATATTTGGACTCCTTATGGTCCAAAATTATAGTTTCTAGCTTCTCAAAAATTTCAAATTCACCCTTTTCAGATTTTCCCAAAAATCTATTTTATTATCAAAATTAACTTTAGAAATATCTGGGGTATCACACCATTTTATCTGGGGGCCCTCCATGAAATTTGTAGAAGTGGACCTTATATGTCCCATGGGCTTGAGTTTGAACTATTTGAAGGATCGAAGCTTAAGAAATGTTAGAAATATTAAAACTAGTTTAGGATCAGCACTTTGTTTCAAATTTTAGGCTAATTTGGGCACAATAGACATTCAAACTGGGTTTGAGTCTCATAAAAGTTGTTATCATTTCTCTTATCTTTCTATTGATATAAGATTCAACCTAGTAAGGGGTCTAGAATTCTATATACAACTAAAAGTTTGAAATAGTGTCAAATTGTCAAATTAATCCAAATTTGTTCCAAATCTAACCAAATCATGAAATCAATCACAAGCACTCTAATTTGTACATAAATATGACAAAAGACTAATCATGTAAGAATTATAAAATATATAAATATTGCACTCATCAAATCTATAACAATTGAGTACGATGGCTGGAAGTCACCTACATAAGGGCTTGAGTGGTGATAACCACCAAAGTCCCTCCAATACTAAAGTTAGAAAGTATTCAAGTGAAAGTAAAGTATTTTATTGACGTAAATTGAGCTCAAATGTTGCTATTTATAGACATGTAGAGGGTGAGGGTGTCTTTCACTTACCTGACACTCCCATCTAGGCCTTAGAATAGGGCTTCAACGATTTAGGTTGCTGGTCTTTTATTTATCCCTAGCCCCTTCCCAAGTAGCTGGTTGAAGTTTGTCTGAACATTTCTAAGAACTTTGTAATTGTTTGCTTAACTATTTGGCTGTACAATTAAGTGATTTTTCTCAATTATCAATCAATCATATGGCTCATAGGTGGGAATTCAAAACCTTTCTTAAAGCTTTATTTTATTTCTAAAGTTTCCCTTTATAACCAATGCAGGATGAATTACAACTGTACGATGATTTTTAACTGCCTCTATAACTTTGCAATCCACAATTTTTTGAGATACTTTTAGCATATCTTTGCTTTTGAAACAAAGAAACCTTCGTTCCATTATTGGCGAACATCTATTGGCGGATATTTTTTGTACAACTATCTTTTATAAGTATCGTCCAGCTTTTTTCAAATTATTTTCCTACTCCTTTTCCTCTTTTTGCTTTTCTTCCGCTACTTTCTTTTTGGTCATTGTCAGCTACTTGTCAATTTAATGTTTGTCAGTGGTAGTTTCTATAATTCATTGGTTCTCACATTGCATTTGTGTGACTTTTGTTGATTCTTTTAATTGATCGTGGCTTGGAGGTTTTCCTTGCTAGAAATGCTCAAGTATGACTAACTTGGGCTCCATGTTTTCTGATTGTCCCTATTGACTAAGCACCGTCATTTGATCGGATCCAATGGCTTAGGGTTCTGAATGGGCAATAAGGTAGTGTCATCTATGTTGGATAACTCCAAATCAGTGCCAAATATGGATTGAGAAGGATGCGCTGAACTGGGTTGAGGCAAACTTAGTAGAAATAGAAAATTTTCCTTTGTGATCAAACCCTAGGATGCTGAAAAATCTTTTCAAAGGAATGAACTATTGTGAAGATTATCCCTTGATAACCTTCAAGGTTATTGCTAAGGGGGATACTATATGCAGCTTTGAGGCTGATCATTATTTTATTTCTATGTGTGCATTGTTCGAATGTTAAGGATGCGTCCATCTTTTAGCCCCTTTCAATAATCCATTCTATAGCAGATGAATGTGCATCCTTTACAACTACTGTTTAATGATTAGGCTCTATTAAATGCTTTTGAAGCCATTTGCTACAAGACCAAGGATGTTAACTTTATTTCGACTAGCAAATTTTTCTTCTATTTTTTCACCTATTCCCTGAAGAAAGAAGGGTCCTAGATACGCTTATTCATAGGCCAAGGAGGGTTCTTTTTATGAACATGTTTCTGACATAATTCAATGGAAGATTTCCTTTTTAGGGTTGGAAGGAGAGAGGTTTATATATTGGAGAGACAGTCATGGTGGGTTCCTTTTCCCCATGATTTAGCCACCTCCAAGGCCTTCACCTTGTAGAACATTTTTAAAGGATTTTGACCCAACCTATCAACTCATGATTAAAAACTCAAGCAAATGAGTCCTCTAGATTTGAATACTACATTAAGTTTGTTTCTTATCTTTATCTCTTTACTATTCTTATTTTATGCTTGTTTTAATGACTCACCAATTGAGATTTTTCCATGTGTAGACCTTCACTTGGAAAACATGTCATCGCACAATTAATTAAACTTAAGAAAGTTGACAGTACTTTTCTCTAATATTTATTTGTCTTAAGTTCCATAAAGTGAGGGTATGCATATTTTCACTGAGCCATCAATATATGTATGAAAATTTTCTACACGAAGATAGGCCAACAAGTTATTTTTGCACATAGATCGGAATTAACAACACTTTACACAACTTTCTTATACTCATTTAAATTTTGTCACAAGGGTAAGGATATGTTTAATACATGACAGTTGTTCTTGTAATTAAAATTCATGCTTTTGAATGTTATTACCCAAGTTTCATAGATTGTAATTGGATTCAAAATTTGATATGTCAAATAACAAGTAGTTAGGTGGTGATTTAATCAATGAAATTGGCTTAAATAACTATATTTTGATAGTACTTAAAATTGTATCTTATTAATCGATAAATTATATAGTTAACAAGAAATCCAATAGTTTGTCAATGGTTCAAGATATAAATACCCACATATTCATTCTAGATAGGTTAGAATTGTATAATTTACAATTTTTAATCGAAGTTGACTATAAAAATTCTTTCCGTCTTGCATAACTTAGAAAGACCCATAACAATAAATATAAAATTATATATTTAATATTTTTTAACTTTTAAAAAGTATTTGTTACATCAATTTATGTAAAATTATATTTAATAAATATAAAATTTATGTAATGATTTAATATTTAAGTAAAAATGAAAGTTCGATTATCATACGATTCAATAAAAATATAAATAAATATAAATTGAATTTAATGTCATAATCATTTAGACAGAGAAAAGCACGTGATAAAATATAGATAAATATTGTTGGGACCAAACATTGTACTACGTCGTTGTTATGCATGCCGCGCCGGTCTTATGGACAGGTTCTTGTGAGGCTACGAATCGTGCGTGGTAAAAGATAGACTGAAGTGGCAAACAGACATAAGCAAGCCAGCCAGTTGTGTCAGAGTTGATGTCTGAAATCTCCATGGGATCTGGAATAAAATAAGTTTTCAAACTTAATTGATAAAAAAATTTTAAAATATTAAAATTGATAAATAATAAATAACTAAAAATAATTTCTAAATTTATAATTATTTATTATTATTTATTTTACATTCTAAATTATATTTTACACTAACTATTATTAATCTTGATCTCTTGTGCGAAATACAAACATCATATTATAAAATATAAAATCTACAGAAAATTTTCTGCGTGATTAATAATTAGACACTTAAATTTTGCGCCGGAAATGTGGTCAAGTGGCAGACAGTGGCATTTGAAAATTATTGGAACAAACGATAATAGGCATATCGGACAATATTAATTAATGTCATGCCGCACGGGCAGCTTTTATATACAACAAATATCTCTCTTCATATTTAAAAATTTTCTTATTTTATATACAATAAAACTAACAAATTTTCTTCAGTAATATGTGTTGGTTTAGATTCTACTCATATTTCAATGGAAGTCTTGAATTTTCTTTTGAAATTTAAAAGAAAATTTTCAAAGATGATTTTAATGGATGTAATTACTTGTATTAAAAGATAGAATCAACTGTTATGATTATTTTGAGAGTAATTCAAATGTAAGGATAATTTATCACATATAATATGTGCAAGTAAAAAAAATTAATCTAGTAAAGTAAAAAAGCCACCTTAATTTTTAAAATAGTTTCACTTCAATTGAAATTGTAATTGAAGTGTACATCTACTCGACTAAATCCTCAATTAGATAGTCCTAATTTTATTCAAAATGACACAAGAATTTACTTTGCTCTTGAGAACCAGTTTAGACATAAAAATTCTTTAGACCTTCTAAACTTATGGTCAACCTTGCAATTTCAGAAAATACAAAGGGAAGATTAACATCTCCCTTTATATTTCAGATTTCTAAACCCAAGAAATCAAAAACAAAAGTAAGGTTTCAAAATAGAATATACAATACTTGAATTGTGATGTGAATCTTAATTATCTCATATGTTATCTACTATAATTTGATCTAAGAATGACTAGATTTGATGAAAATAGATGAGGTAGATATAGATTAGCTTTTGCCTTTGTTTTCTCTCAGTTTTTTTGCAAATTGTTATATTTGAAATGACGTTAGGTTGTATTTATAGTGTGGCAACCGACATTTAAAATATATCTAACTTTTTGGCTATGAATCGATTCAAATACGGTTATCAACTTATGAATTGATTTGCCTATGAGTATCATTAAGAACTTCATGACTAAACCGATGTGTGAATTGATTCACACTATTATGTAAACAAGTCATGAATCGATTGCCTAATGAATTCACAAAAATTATTAACCTTTGGTGAAAACAATTTTTCAAAATAGTTCTTTATTAATCATTTCATATTCATTTTTACAAGATTTTCAGTATGAATTGATTCACACAATGAAAAATAATTTTTATAAAAATTGTACTTGTGAAATAGCATTTAAAAACTTTATTAGAAAACTTTTGATTTTAACTAATTTCAAGTGATTTATTTCTTACCTCAACTTAACTGATGTAAGAAACTTATTTGGATCAATATGAATTAGATCACACTTAAAAAATGTCCTAATTAATACAATAGAATTGCTATATCTAAAGGTGAATCTCTTGAATTGCATTTTGTTAACCTCAATCCTCCAATCAAACAACAAATACTAAACACATGGTAAGATTGTGATATTAATTAAAATTATTTTTCAACATCAAAACTGAAAAATGTATCATAGCATATTTAGCAATCTCCCCAACAAAACAAATAATGTCCCCTTTTTTTATCGTGATAAATAATTTTAAATGAGGGTCAAAGTTTTTCAACAATTGAGTACTAAAATCTTTCTTTTATCTCCCCATTTCAAGAATTGAGTATTAAATCTAATATCTTTTTACTCTCCCTTTAAAATCTAAAATCTTATAGTATCATTACACACCCTTTTTGCACATAAAAAGGAATAATGTAACAATAAATAGTGAAGTATAAAAATGAAAAAAATGATTCATTTTGGTTATAAGGATAACATCACAGTATGTATGATTCATTTTTTATGATAGCCATAATCCCTAAAATGTAAAATAGAATGAATAATCCAAATATTAGAATATATGATAAAATTCATAATTGTACATAAGGATTACGAAATTAATCAGAACCTAAGCAAAAAATAATATCAAAATCCAAAAAATAAAACACATAATCTAGAATGCAAAATATAAAATCTAGAACATCAAAATAACCATATAATAGAAGAAAAAAGGGACTAAAAGATATAGAACATCCATCTATATAGCATGCTCAAGCAAGTGGAAGGTCTTATTGGAGGTCCATTCCATGCAATTCAGCTTTCTCATCACGCTGCTGCATTTGTTGTGAGATTTCATGCAATTGAGTTTTAATGGAATTTAAACAATCGTTCAACCAACAAAAGTGAGTCCAAATATCCAGTGCTGGAAGTGTGATACATTCATCTATTGACTCAAGCAAAGTTTGATGGTTGTCCAGGCAGCAATCTTCGCATTTCCTCAATTATTATGTTTTCAACATCACTGGAAAGCCCAGCTCCCCCTAAGCTAGTGGCTCCTTCAATTGGTTAAGGAATTTGTGCCCTTTTCCTTGTCCAATTCACTTGGTCATTTTGTTCCAATCTCGTCATATGTAAGTGTGGTATAGTTATCATGGTAGTGGAATTTATTAGTAAAAATTGATGTTCTTTAGAAAGTTGTAGCATGAATTTGGCAAAAAGTAGGGTGAGGATCATACCATATGGGAGGAACCCATTATCTGCTCACCTAGAGTAGTTGGCCAGATATTTGAGTATAAAACAAGGCATATTAAAATCAAGTTAGTTTTTTATCAACTAGATCAGAAACAACTCATCCTCCATAATTTGAATAAAATTGGTGACCCTTGGAAGAATTACCTTGCATAAAGCATAATGTAGGATCCTATCTTCAGGGGATAGACTAGTAATGAGTTCCCACTTTCATCCCAAGGGATAGAATAAGGAAAAAGTATCCTATTGGCAAATGCTGTAATCCAGAAAGGATCCTATAGTAAGCTTTGCCGGTGATGCATCCATGCCAAATACAATTGCTAAAACTTCTGAATCTAAAACAATGTGTTTATACATCACATAATAAGATAATTTGCCATCAATAGTAGCCAAATTTGCATAAAACATTCTAACTGGCATAGGGTAGGTTGCCCCTTTATAGTTCAAGAAATTTTATAGCCTATATTTTGCTTGTAATCCAGATAAATGAGTGGTCTCTAAAAGTTTTTCAATAAAACACCTAACTAGCTCTACCTTCCTATTGGATAACTAAAGATAGGTGCATACTCACTTGGTGATTGGCAATGAGACTCCTTTTCTACTAGAGTAGATGTTTATGCTGTTGATTTCTCCTTTCTTTTGGAGGTTGGCAGTTTGATTCTTTTGGACACTTTGTTGAGAGACTTGGGTTGTTAGGGTTTTGGCTTAGATTTTGGGATTTTGAGATTTGAAAATGTTTGGATGAAATTATTTTAGATAGAAGTGTTAGACTTGATGTGTCTAACAATTCTATGAAAGAAATTTGTGTAAAAAATGATTGGGAGGTTCAGATTTGAGAGAGTGAGAGAGAGTTTTCGGTGGTTGCAAGAAAAAAAAAACTATGAAATATGGTGTCAAATCGATTCAGATATATATAGAAACATACTTTAAATCTATTCGTGAATGAATTCATAAAGCAAATATGTAATTGTGAATCAATTTGGGTAGAAATTTGTTCATCAGGATTCTTATACAAATTGATTCATCCATGTTAATTAAAATTTTCAAGAATTTTGAAACCTTCTTGAAAGATTAAAAATTTGGTGAATCGATTTTTGAATCGATTCATAGTGTAGGTTTTTAGTTATGAATCGATTCATAAACTCAAAAAAAATTATTGGAGAAATTCAAATTGATTCATGAATTAATTTAGAGAGTCCTGAAAATAATTTTCATGCAATTTTGTTCCAAAATGATTAACAAATAATATATTTACTAGTTCATGATCAATTTAACACTATTGAAAACTCAAATCTCACATCAAATACCTGCAAAACAAACTTAGAGAAATTTTCGATGCCTAAGTTAGAATTCATAAAGAAAAATACAATCAAGCACAAAAGATAAAAATATCAAAGTATTGATGTAGTGAGAGCAACCACTATCTAAGAATCATAAGTTACTTCTTTGTCTCTCACAAATATGCAAAACAGAAATTATGCTCACATTGTTGATACCCAACTGATCTTGGGTCTAGATTGGTTAGTAAACACAACCAAATTTTCTTTAAAGGTAGATGCTTTGGGTAATCAAATTAATTTATCATTTCGTTTCAAAACATAAGTTCCATTTCTATGTGGACAATATCTAATATGATGTCCTCTTTGATTACAATAGAAGCAATTTATGTAACCAAAGTTCCTTTTTGTTTTTTGCTATTTATAGCCTAATCCTTTCTTATTTTGAAAATCCTTTTGAAATATTAAGACATTGTTGAGTCTCATCTTGCTGTTAGTAAAGCCTTGTAAAGCTTTAGTCAAATTATTTATTTCAGATGTATATGTTTCACATTGATCACAAACTTTACATTCACTCAACAATTTTTCAGTTAAGAAATTTAACTCACTATTCTTTTTTCCAATTTGTTTATTTTTCTCAAGCAAGCTTTCATTTTCAATGTTTGCATGCTTTAACATTTTCTTAGCTTTTAGTAATGATTCATAAAGTTCATTTTATAAATCATTAATCTCTTCATCACTAGAGCTAAAAAAAGCTTAATCATATACCTCAATGTCTTCATCTTCTTAAGCCATGAGGTAGAGTAGTGCTTCTTCCTCTTTTCCTTCTTCTTCTCTAGAATCCACTTCCTCATCTCCCCAAGTAGCTAAGTTATCTTTCTTGAAGGATAGCTTCCTTTTCTTTCTTTCATTTCCCACCTATCTCTTTAGATATACAAGGTAGTTTGGTTTGAAATGTTTGAGTTTCTTACATTCAAAACATGTTAGAGTGGTGCTAAAAGAATTTCCTTTTTCATTCTTATTTTGGTTTCTTCTTTGTGGATCATCTCTTCTCTTTTCTCTATTTCTATTTTCCTTAAGCAATCTTTGTAGTTTCTTGCTTAATAAGGCCATGTCACCTTCTTTATCTCCATTGTCACCACTTTTTAATTCATCTTCTTCATCATCAAATGTGTTTGCAGCTTTTAGTGCTAAGGTTATCCTCTTCTTGTCATCATCATTCTTCTTGTATTTTTTTAACTCAAGCTTATGTTCTTCCAAGTTGCCATAAAGCTCTTGAATGGTAGGCATTCCTATTTCAAGTGATTCTTTGCTAGCTGTAACTTCAGGTTGCCATTCCTCTATCAGTGACCATAATATTTTGTTCAGTTGATTTGCATTATCAAAAGTTCTACAAGAAATTTAAAATGCTTAGTAATAGCAGTAAATCTTTGACTAAGATCCTTAATAGATTCCCCTTCTTCCATCTAGACATCTCATATTGGGAAACCAAGATATGAACCTTATAGGCTTTGACTTGTGTTGTCCCAATGTGAGCTACTTCCAATGTATCCTATATTTCTTTTGCTATGGCACAATTGGATATTCTCTCATATTCATTTAGAGAAAGAGAATTAGAAATGATCCACTTGACTTTGGAGGCTAGGAGATGTCTTTCCCTTTCCTCCTTAGTCCAAAAAGATTTGGGTTTTGGTTGTGCAATCCTGTTAATTAAAGTTCTTAGTGGATCTTATCTATCTTCAACTATTTTCCACATATCTACATCAGTGGCTTCAAAAAAATCTTTGACTTTTTGCTTCCAATAAATGTAATGTTGTCCATTAAAGCCAGAAGGTCTATTTAAAGGTAGACATTCAAGCAATAGAGTAAAACGAGAATCCATTATCATCTTGAAATTAAAAGGGTATCAGGAGCCCAAGCTCTGAACCAATTGTTGGTTTGCATTATATTTCAGTGGATGTCTTGAATTTTCTTTTGGAATTTAAAAGTAAATTATCAGAGTTGATTTAAATGGGTGAATTATTTGTATTGAAAACTAGAATCAATTATTAACACTATTTTAAGAGTAATTTAGATGTAAGAACAATTTATTAAACATAATATGTACAAGTGAAAAGTTAATGTAGTAAACTAAAGAAGACACCAGAATTTTTGTAGTGGTTCTACTTCAATTGAAACTACAATTGAAGTGTATGTCCCCTCAATCAAATCATCAACCAAATATTGTTGATTTTATTAAAAATGATACAAGAATTTACTAGGCTCTTGAGAACCAGTTTAGATATAAAAATTGTTTACACTTTCTAAACCTATGATCAACCTCTCCCTTTGTATCATAGATTTTTAAACCATAGAAATCAATAACAGAAACAAGGTTTCAAGAAACAATAGACAATCCTTGAATTGAGATGTGGATCTTAATTATCTAACGTGTTATCTCCTTCAAGTTGATCCAAGAATGACTAGATTTGAAGAAAATAGATGAGGTAGATATAGATAAGCTTCTGGCTTTGTTTTCTCTTAATTTTTTTTTGCAAATTGTTATGATTGAAATGAGGCTAGGTTATATTTATAGTGTCGCAACTAATATTGAAAAAATAACAAACTTTTTGATTGTGAATCGATTCATGAATTGATTCAAATACTGTTAACAACTTATAAATCGATTTGTCTATAAATATTATGAAGAACTTTGTGACTGAATCAATGTGTAAATCCATTCACACTATCATGTAAATAGGTCATGAATCGATTACCTAATCGATTCACAAAAATTCTTAACCTTGAGTGAAGACGATTTTTTGAAATAATTCTTCATGAATCAATTCATGCTCATTTTTACAAGGATTTCTATATGTATTGATTGGTGAATCGATTTATTTAGTAAAAAAATAGTTTTTATAAAAGTTGTACTTATGAAAGAGCATTTGAAAACTTTATTAGAAAACTTTTAATTTTAACTCATTTCAAGTGATTTATTTCTAACTCAACTTAACTGGTTTAAGAAACTTATTTGGATCAATATAAATTAGATCAAACAAATAACAGATCCTAATTAATACAATAAAATTTCTATATCTAAAGGTAGATCTCTTCAATAACATTTAGTTAACTTTGATCCTGCAATCAAATAACAAGCACTAAACACATGATTAGATTATGATATTAATCAAAATTATTTTCTAATATCAAAATTGAAGTATGATAGCAAAGCTAACAATCCCCCTAACAAAGCAAATAATATGTTCTGACAAAATTTACATCATTCCGGATTTCACCATTGTTTTCATTTCAGTTTTCACTCTTATATCCAAACTGCCGCAAATAATTGCATTCTTAGTTTTCACTCCTCCAAATGTTTTACTCCTTGTTTTCACCCAATCCAAACACGGACTTGGACTAAAAGAAGCATGTGATGAAAAATTGTGGCAGAGGGACCAAACGTTTTACCATTCCTCTATGATTTGTATTAAAAGTAGTCATATAATTCTAATGTGCATGTATCTCTGTCTTTTCTTTTCGAAAGAGGAGAACGTAAGTTTAGAAAAAAATATATATATAAATATTTTTACATTAAAATCATAGGTTTTAAAAAAATTATGAATTTTAAAATAAAAAATTATATGTTTATTTTTAAAAATAAAATAAAATTTACAAAAAGAAAAAGAAGAGGATTACATTCAACATTAGTCATGTCATATATAATGTTAAGGATAAAATACACTTTAATCTCCTAAAGTAATGTCTTGTGACATATAAATCTCTTGAACTTTTCAAACCTACAAATAAGCC
>JANHAO010023408.1:0-11911 GCA_026873985.1 Saraca asoca
TTGGTGTGTGAGTTAGAAAAGAAATAACAGTATTTGTATGCCAAACAAAAAAGGAATATATCAGTTTTAAATTTTTAATTGAAACAAAAAGGGTACACTGTTGATGATTTAATGGATATATGCATTAGAAAGTACTCTACTAAATTTGATACTATAAATGCGATGATCCAAGATATAACATTTTAACCAAAAAAATAAAATAAAATAAAATAATATTAAAGCCTCCAACTATTGAAGACCAGCAAAGAAAAAACAGGAACAAGCTGGGTAGCCTTCTCTGTAACATACTGTAATATAACAGTTGCAAAATTAAGCTTTGATTATTTTGTCAGAAATTTTTTTTAAAGAAAAATTTGATTTGTTTATATATAATAAAAGATTTTCTTATTATTTATAGATTTACAATTAATAAAATAATATATAATATTATAATAATAAAAAATAATTTTACTTTTAAAATAATAAATATTATTTTTTATTATATTCTATCACGTATAATATTAAAGAGATAAAATATTCTTTATTATTTTAATATTTTTATAACTATAAATATAAATAAATAAAATTATTTTAATAAAAGATATTTTCCACGTCACACATGAACACTTAATTTTTTATTAAAATTATAATTTTGAATTATTGTAGGTAATTAATGTACATGTCTCTATAAGTTAGTTGGTTTAGTTTATAACTTTTGTAAACATCGTTTATTTAAAAATGTCCCATCTTTCAGAGGGATGAAAAGCGCTTGATGCGATGTATTGATTGCAATGGCGTTGAGATTGTTAAGAGATACATAGCATATATTGCGTTTAGTTTTAACTTATACAGTATACTCCATAATTATAATATTATAGTTGCACTGGCTGTATTATTTGAAGTTAAAATTAAAATCGGTAAGTAGAGAAGAAGTAAAAAAAAAAATCAATTTGATTTTTAAAAATTAATTAGATTTTCTTTGTTAGACTCAGTTGACCACTAAATTTATATGTAATAAAAAATTTAGTATCAAATTTATTAAAAAATATTAATTTATTTCATTTATTTTAGTATTTTATTTTTATATAAATTATAAGTTCACAATTATAGTATAAGTTAATTATTAGTTAATTTTTAATAAATTTTTATTTATAATATATTTAATTAAACTATTGATTTAAGTAATTAAATAATTTTAAGTAATGATCTAATAACTTGATTTGTTGTCCCATCTAATTTTTAATACATTGATGTTTAGTTAATTTAGTGAATATAAATGAATAAGCTACTTCACTCAATCTATTTTATGTCAAATAGTACCCCTTTCTTTCTGCCAACGCAAATACACGTTTAACTTTCTCTAAATTTTTATAGACTTGTTCATTTTTCTTTTATTATTTTTATTCATTTTTTTAACATTTGATTCCGTGTCTACATTACTCCAAATTTTCTAATACATACAATGTTCGAATTAAATTACTTTTAAAATAATATGACCGTCAACAATTTGATAAATTATAAAAACTTATCATATATTGTGATAATTATGTCATACTTTATCTTCCTTCCCGTAAAATAATATTTAAAAATTTAAAAAATAAGACAGCTTATGTTTATTATGTTTATTAAAAAGATAAAATGTGCGTTTGAGAGAGCTTATCTACAACTTATATTTGAGTTTATCTTATAATATAAGTACTTCAGATAAAAAATTTAGGTGTTTGTTTAAACTTACAAAAATAATTTATGACCCTCCAATAAGCTCATTTGAGTTTATTTCAATAAGTTTTATGGAGAAGCTTATCAAAAAAAGCTTATTAAACCTTATAAACATAAGTACTTAATTAAACTGTTTTTCCAAACGGACCCAAAATGTGTAAGTGAAATTTTCCAGTCGACCACATTACAGTCATTTTTAAAAAATTTTACTCCTTCAATTTATATTTGAATTTAGCTTAAAATTAAGTATATTATATTATTATTTTAAAATTTTTAATAAATTAAATATTATTTCTTTTTAATTGTTTTATTTCAATATAAAATAAATTATACTATCCATATATGTCACCAGTCTATCACTAGTTTTGTATAAAGTAGTCTCCATTAAGTTTTATCATTTATGTGAAGTGTAAAAAGACTGGGTGAGAGTATGCTGCGAAATTAATTTCCTTTCATATACCACAGCACATTAACTGAAGGTGAACAGTATGATTCTTTTGTATTAGACACACCTGCACATTACACAAAGATGCACACAGTGGATAGACAGTACATAATGTATACATTGGCAAGTACAGCAGTAGAACAGATAGGGGCAACAGAAGCCAAAAAGAGCAGTAAAGCTGCACAAAGTTTACCTTCCCCATAACTGCGTGATTTAACCTAGTGACTGCCCTCTCTGAAGGCAAGGTTCCCTCCAATCCAAGGGACTACCCACTGAACTCTGATGAATTCGCACGTTATTAACAGTACTATTTCACAGATTCAAGGGCACAATCACCCCCCCCCCCCCCCAAAACGTATACAAGGCACAATAATTGCAGCTCAATATTCAACTCTCTTTCTCTGTCAACTCAGTTCCAAAAGCAAGCAAATGACTAAAGAGTCGTATGCAGCGGCAGTTCTAACCTATCCCTTGACCAAGAATTATGGAGCTAGATGCAATGCACTTCAGAAGTCTAATCAAATAATTGAAATTAAATAAATATAGAGGCCCAGCTGAGCTACTTCAACTAAATTTATAATTATAGGTAATTCTCGTCAGAAACAATAGGTAATTGCCCATCCGCATCGTTCTTAAGGTCCAAGTAATAAATTCAAGTTCAACTTCTTGCCCTCTTTTATATTCTACCCATTCATTCCACGTGAGGCTAGCGGGAGATCGAAATTCTTCCTTAATATGAATTTGACTCGTCAGGAAATATTTTTTTTCACAAAATTTATTCATATTTATATTTATAATTATAAAAAATTAAGATTATATATAAAATATATAATTTGTTTAACGTTATATATGAATTTGTATAACAAAAAATAATATTTAATATTATTTTAAAGTAAAAGTTATTTTTCCTTAATATTATAGTATTAATACTCGATTAATCACAATATATATAAATAACACTTTTACTTAAGTAAATTATTTTTGATTAAATTATTCTATTACTTCTTTAAATTTTATTTAATTTCTATTTAGATTCTTATAGTTTAAAAGTCATGAATTAAATCCTTATACTTCATTTTTATTTCTAATTAGATACTTATTCTTATTTTCTTATTAAATTTTGTTAATAATTATCTATATAAATAATGATTTATTTATGGTTTATAAAATTAGAGATAAGAAACTCATCAATTTTTTTTAAAAATGAAATAATTTTATAAAATATCATAATTTTATCTAAATTATTTTTTACTTAAATATAAATAAAAATTATATAAAAAATTTACATTAATCATCATGAATCTATGTTAAAAAAGTATTGTCACAGCCTATCAATTGCCAACAAAATCTATGAAAACTTTTAATTAGAAAAAAAATAAGTATAAGAATCATATTCAAAATTTTTAAATCTTAGAAATTTAATTAGAAATAAAGCAAAATCATAAAAAAAACAAGAATAATTCAACAAATATTTTTTCATGAAAGAAATTTTTCAATGAAATAAATCAATTTTTGTTAATCTAAAAGATTTTTTAATCTGAAATGAAGAGAATAATTAATGACAGAAATTCAGATCTGGATTTCTTAATTTTTTTACTATATTATATTTCTTCAATTTCATAGAGATAAAGACAATTTTTTATTTTGGAAGTTACAATTTTTTTTATTAAAATTTATTATTTTAATAAAATATTTTATGATTATCATTTTCATAAATTAGCATGTTTATTTTTTTTTTCATATTCAAGAAAATTTGAAATAAAGTAGGACTTACAGGGGACCTACATCATGTGAACAGTGAACCTCATCGTTTTCAAATTTTTGTTAAGTAATACAATTTTCTTTTGGTAAGTGAGATAGTGCGATAAGGCTGACCATAATTTGGTTTCATCGTGTGCGAAGTCTTTTGAAAAAAAGTGTATTAATTATTTCACGCAGATAGTAGCCATGACAAGGATAAGGATCCTACTTTATATTTGATATTGTTTTGACATTTTTTCGTTTTTCAATATATTATATTGGAATCTAAATGTTATATGTGTATTAAATAATAATAATAATAATTCCTTCTTTGGCTTTAATAATTGATAGGGTTAAAATTAAATTTCACTTATTATTATCTTTAATTGACAGATGCTTCATGTTTATCATTGATTTCATAGTCCAACACAGTTACACAAACAAAGTTTATTATTTTCTATCTATTACTTTTACTATTGTATTCTTTTATAAAAAAATTTGATTTTACGGTGAGTTGCATCTAACAGAGGTTGTGGAAATTCCACATCCAATTAAAATGGATGTAAAAAATGATTTATTGTAAATTTTAATATGTTATGTTTATCACCGACAAGAAAAAAAAAATTGAAAGTATTATTTTGTTGCATATTCTAAAAAAAAAAAACTTTAACACTTTCGAGAATTATAAATTTATAGGAATTGTTGGAACTTAAATATTTATCTATGAATAAAATATAGATCTAATTACATTATATGACATATATTTAAAAATAATTATCAATTATTACTAGATATATAATTAAATAAAATACTTTAATGTGCATTCTATTTCTATGATTCTCTTAAAAGAAATAAATAAATAAAAAGGAATGAAAGAAAGAAAGAGAAGGTACAAAATTCTCATTCCCTCTTATATTACAAACCCTTATAATCTGAATAGGACAATCATATAAACATATAAAATGAAATTTGAGACATCTCTTTCATAAGATAAATTAAGTCAACAGCCGATCATAAAAAATCTAAGAGCAAAAGCCCACAAAACTAGTATTCACACATGCCTATGTTTCATAATAAAGTCTAATAAGAATAAGATCATTATTTGTACTTAACAAGAAACACTTTGCATCATTTGAAGTTTAATAATCCAAATCCATAATTTATTAGTATTTATGCAAGTTCACACTTAAACTCTAACAGTTTCCCACTTGGATAACATAAGTAGGTAAACGATACCTTAGATTATAACATATCATAACAAACAAAAAAAAAAGTCAAATGGTGAGCAATGACAATATTACAATCATAAGTCCAAAACTAAGATCATAAACCTTCAATATGCAAATCATTATATCTGATAGGGATACATGTCACACATACTAAAATCTATACCTCTATGACCAAAACACAAAATGGACATAGAGTCATAGAGAAATACATAAATAATAAATGTGATTAAATATAAATTTCAACTTTATGATTTAAGCATCTGCTTAAGATGCTAAATGAGATTCAATCAATAATCTTAACATAATAAAAGAGATAAGGTTTAAATGTCTCTAGATGTCAAACACAGACAACATTAGCACATAAAACACATGACATACATAAACAAAAGGCATCATGTATGTGTATTCCCACTAATCTAAGACATCATAAGGCTAAACCAAGCCCATCCATTTATTAATTAGTGGTTTACATATATATACACTCTATGACTATACTTTATTCGTGACCTTGCACATAATAAAACTAATTGTAATAATAATAATACACTTAACTCATAAAATTCCCACTAACATAACAGATTATTAGGCCTAATCATCCCATTTGAGTTGGTCATACTCCAATGGTAATATAACATTTTAGTAGTAGAGTTACATAGCCATCTAATCACCGTAAGTATAAAACTTACTACTTTTCTCTCCAACAGTAATATAATTAAGAGAAAAAGGCAATAGCAAATTTATCACAATATAGACATGTAGTTATAGTTTCTCAAACACAATATGATGCCACAAACAATTGTTGTCCTAAAAATTTACTATTTTAACTAAGATGTTACCTTTCATAATAATATTAAACATTGTCATTACCACATATTCATAATGAATTATTAATTAAAAGATTAAATGCAGTTATTTCACCACTTAAAGTGATTTAAATGCATATGAGTGGGTATGATGTCTTATTAAGGTAATTATAAATGCCTATTCGACATTAATCACAAAATAGTACCCCTTACTGTCACAACCATATGTCTACAAAAGATTTATTAATTGACAGTTTAAATAAAATAAGACTACCCTTTAAATTGGGACTCAACCCTCATTTCATAATAACCTAAGTACAAATAACACACACACGTGTGTGTATATATATATATATATATATATATATATAACATATAAGATCAAACATGTAAAAAATACTTAAGTGCAAAATTATGTCATTAACAATTGAAGCATATTAGACCAATCTAACTATCATTTTAATACCATAATGAGGGTTAGCTATATAATGAGTCTCTACTCCTTTTCAAAACACACACACACACACACACGCCTACACACAGATATATATATATATATATATACACACATATACTACTTTGTATCTCGTGTAATGCATGACTTTAATTAATTTTATTTGATAGTATTTTATAATATGAATTTAGATTATAAATTATAATATATTTAAATATAGGTAAACTACTATCATATTTTTATGTATTAGATGATTATATAATTGATACAATTATATTTATGTTAATTTTGAATGAATATTATATATTTTTTTAATTTGATAAAGTTGTTACATTAATATTTCAAATTAACTAAACTTATCATTTGAATTGCTTTCATCTTTTCAAAAAATATTTCCTTAATATATTAACATTTAGGTGAATTTATTTATAAAATATTATTTAAAATTTTAAATTAAATACTTTATATCAGAAGATTTAATTATTTAATTAATAAGAATTCATATATTGTCATAACTAATATATTATCTTTAAAAAAAAATACATTTCAGAAATATTTTTTTATGAAGTTTCAGAAATGTTTTAAATTGAAATTGTGATCAGCACTTAAAAGCAATAAAAATTTTAAAAAGAAAAATAATGAAATATCAAATTTAGTATTTGATATTTAAAGATAATATAAAAATTCAAAAAGTGATAACTTTTAAATAGATATTATCTATTAAATTATAATCAGATAATCATGTGTTGATAAATATTTTATTTCTATATAAATATAACTACTTACTTATATATAAATTATTTAATACATAGAAATAATTTAAATTAAAATCTATTAACGAATTTAAAAAAAACGTTAGGTGTAGATAATATTATTAAATTTTTTTGGAATAGATAATTTTAAAAAAGAATGAGGATATATAGTATTTATTAAAGTAGTTTACAATTTAAAAATTAGAGGATATATTATTAAAATCATTTAAATTTTGAATTATATAACTCACTTAAATATTAAAATATTTTTTGCTTTTATTTTTAATTTTAAATAATTAAATACTATCAAATTCTAAATTAAAAATCATTTCAATAATATTAAAATTGATATCAAAATTGTATTATTCCAATAAATAAATAATTCAAATATTAAAAGCTAGAAATCAAAATATTATTTTATAACTGAGAAAATTAAAAAAATAAAATTAATAATTTAATAATTTAATAGTGATAAAATTAATAAAAATTAAATTAAAAATTAATTATAAATAATTTAAATAAATAGTTTACTATTAAAATAAATAAATATAGAAGTTCTATCCATGATCTGAATTACAATAGAAAAGAAAAATAAAAAGAAAATTAAAATTTTTTCTCACTTGCCATCTTTTAACAAGTGGAAGATACTTGCTACGTAATGTATTTAAGTGGATGAGTATTATGACTTTTATTATAATAGGAAAATAGATATATATATATATATATTTATATATAATGTATATTTGCAACAATATGCTGAATAAACTTATTTAAAATTTGAAACAAACAAATTAGATCATAACATAATTCATAACATGATTAATGCTACATAAGCAGATATTATCCAAAATTATAATAGTTTTCAAATATTTGTTTCACATAAAAGTGGGTAACGTTTACTAACAGGTATATCAATTTTATTTTGAAAGGTGTATGTTATACTTATTCTAAAGTTATCATAATTATATCAAATAATGTCATACTGATAGGGTATACCCATTATTTATATAATTCATAATTCACAAAACACATAAAATTTTATTCTTTATGTGAACAACGATTTTTATAAGTTTATTATGATTGGCTTCACAATAGATGGATGCACAATCAATCAAAATCACATATATTTGATTAAAAAAATCCATTAAAACATTTATTAAGTATCACAAAATATCTAATAGGCATAAATTTAAACATATAAAATATCAATTAATAGTAATTGTGCCAAACACTTTTAAAGAAAATTAATTATTTAATATTTTGTGAAATTTGATTGAGAAAAATATTTTCAAAACTCAATGTTATCATTATAAAATAATTTAAATGATAATTCAGTATGACAATCCCCCTCATAAAACTTCTTCAAAACAGTATACACAAGTTCATCATACATAAGTTTTTATTACAATTGGTCCTACGATAGATAGATACACAATAATAAGAAATATTTAATAATAAATAAAATATGAGAGTCCTAAATAATTTTAGAGACTCATAATCCTCATAATTAGTCCCACAATAATAAGGACATAATAAAATTATATAGATATAAAATTGAGGAAATATATCACAATATAATATTCATTAAAAATGACATAATAAAATTGCATAAACACAAATTTGAGGAAATATATGACAACAAAATATTCATCAAGAATATTTATCATGTATGTAATCACATTATTCATGTTAATTGCTTCCACATATAAGTATGCAATGTTTCATATTAAAATAATATTACACTTCTAAATTTAACATTGATAGGGCATTTAAAATTTAGAAATATAATACAATTGCATTATAAAATTTAATACCGATAAGACGTTTAAGATTTAAGAATATAGTATTACTTTGTCATAATCGAGCCCATGATATGTGAGCTCGCAATCACACAAAATATTATGAGATATCAAAATGTTATGGGTATTTTTGGGTACTATAAAAAATGGGTTGGCAAAGGCTCGATAGGTGACTAGTCCAACCATAAAAAGCCCAAACCACCCAAGAACTAAAATCACTCAAGGGCACCAGATCGCCAGCTATAAGCTTAGAGCATAAAACAAAGCAGTAGCCCTAGCTTGCTAAGAAACGACCTCTAGCTCGCATAGTTAATGGTTCGTCCTGCATGAGCTTGCATCACCAAATGCGAGCTCGAATTTACTGGCCAAAGACCAGCAACAACCCCAGATCAAGAGTCCCGGCTCATGGGACACGACATCTTGCTCAGCTAAGAGCTTGCCGTGGGTGAACTTGAAGTAGACACCCCCTCAAGCTCAACTTGTGGGGCCAATCTGCAAGAAGCAGCTTACAAGGGCCTACGCGCAGAAAGTAGTCTACAGAAGCCGATTCGTAGAAGTCATACTTATCAAATGCATTTATTATTTGATGTAACAGATTTATAACTTAGTAAATTACATTTGTAACCTTCCAGCTTCTATAAAAGGGGGAGGAATAGTTACATTAGAAGGGGCTGAACACATACTATTACCCTGTAAAATTTTTCATAGAAATAAAATCATCTGTAGGTGTAGGAATCCAAATAAAGGATTTTAGCTAAACCACGTTAAAATCTCTGGTTTTCATCTTGTTCTTCCTTTTTTCTTGATTTTACTATTTTCATGCATTTTCGCAGCTAGATTACAGCTTGGGGATACAAGATCTATTCTAGTTGACTGAGATTTGGGCTTATCAAATTTCGCCGTTAATATTTTGGTATTAGAAGGAAGGCCCATCTACTTTCTGGTTGCTTTTCTGCCTAGTCACAATGATTAAAGGAAGAACTACCAGAAATTCAAACACTCTAATTAACCAACCCGTAGACACTCCTATTGCCGGTATTGTCACCAATTTGCCCCCCAAAGCTTATAGCCAGCCTCCTATTGCTCTCGAAATTGATAGAGTGCAGACGTGTCACCAGCCTCAGCAAGCATTTGAGAACACGGTGAAAGAGCTAGCTAAGGTGGTTAAAGTGATGGCACAAGCAAAACCTTGGGCACATAAAAGCAAGTTAAGATTGTTGCCCAACTCCAGTAGCTGTGTGAAGAAGCTCAGAAGGAAAGGTTATCTAGACAAACACACTAGCACATTGATTCAGCTCGGTCCACTAATCAGTGGACGAAATTAGGAGTCCGCCAAGCACCTAAAAATTATGACGACCAGCATGCTGGGAGCTCACATCAAGCTGAGAGCTCGAACGAGACCAGCCAAGGGCATACCTCAGGTTGCTTCTCTTGCAACCAGGAAAGACAAACGAACTAATGATCCATAGGCTAACAATCCGAAACATAGGGCTTGCTAATGGAGTAACTGCTTCAGAGGATAAAGCAGCTCGAGGAATGTCCTCGAGCTCAAGGCAGCCAAGCTCATGAAGAGGATAGGTTACCATTCTCTAGAGAGATTGAAACACAGCTCCTCCCTTACAAGCTTTAAATTCCCACAATCCCACCATACGATGGGGATAGCGACCCATATGACCACCTGGATGTATTCAATGTCCAGATGGATCTCCATACAACTGATCCTGGTGAAATGTTTTGTCTTCCTAGCCACATTAGGAGGCATACCTTGAGCATGGTTCAAAAGTCTCCCTGCTCGCATCATTGATAGTTGGGAAGAGTGTCAAAGAAAATTCACTAACCAGTACCGAACATTGAAGAGGCAACTCGCACCTCCTTGCCACCTTGCAATGGTCTTCCAACATAAGCACAAATCACTGAAGTATTACATAGTCAAGTCTAGGCACATGGCCAATTTAGTAGAAAATCCTTTAGAGGAAAGCATCTTAACAGCGATCTCCGTGGGACTCCGCAAAGATGGAAAGCTGTATAAAAGCCTATACAAGTCCCCGGTAAGAGATCTAGCTGAATTCTATGAGTAGCTACCAAACAGATAAGATAGGAGGAGACCTTTGGCACAAAGGAGTCCAAGCCAAAAGATGAGGTGAACAACTCCACTCAAAGCAAGAAAAGGAACGTTAAGAGTCAGAACAATGGCTTTGACGATTAGCTCGCAAAGAGGGCTAGGAATGTGCGACCCCAGCATCAAGGTCGTCATGAGAACTACAATGTTCTATCTAACACCCAAGATAAGATCTTTGTAGCAGAAAGATGTAGGGAAGACTTTAGGAAGCCTAAGCCCCTATAGACTCCTAACAGACTCAAGAATAAAGAAAAGTTTTGTACCTACCATAACGAGATCAGACATAATACCTCAGAATGTTGGGCACTCAGGGATGCCATAGAGAACCTCATCAAAAAAGGTCGTTTCCAATATTACGTGGTCTAACCCTCTGAATAGTGACCTTAGCAACCCCGTTGAATTGTTGACCAAGAGTAGGGGCCCTCAATGAGAACCATATTTTAATCTTGTAATGCTGTTTAGAGGTTAATGAAAGCACCACAAATCTTTTTGTCTGATAATCTCCAGTAAAGTATTATATAGGAAGAAAGTTATTCTGTGTTGACAAAGTCAAATTATATATTGATAGCTTTTTAGCTGAGGCACCTCGTGTGCTAAATTCATTACTAACTTGTCAGCTGAGGCATAGAGGCACTAAAATAAACTCATTCCAGCAAAAGCTATAAGCTCATTCAAGCAAAAGCTATAAGCTCATTGACGTGCGGAGGTGCTAAAATAAACTCATTCCCAACAAAAGCTATAAGCTCGCTGAGGTACAGAGGCACTAAAATAAACTCATTCCAACAAAAGTGATAACTCTATGAAAATAGAGTTATCTTAATGTTCCTAGACTTAACTTATTAAAGTATAAGAGCGATTCTTTGTAAATAAGT
>JANHAO010023409.1:0-11913 GCA_026873985.1 Saraca asoca
CATAACTTATCTCACTCCTTTATATTTTATTATTTATCTTTATTTCAATTTAAAATATTATTAAATTTTAATTTTATTATTTATTTTTTTTTAATATTATTATTTATCTTTATTTTAATTTTATTATTTATCTTAATTTTAATTTTATTATTTATTTTTATTTTAATATTATTATTTATTTTAATTTTAATTTTATTATTTATATTTTATTTTATTTTTTTGGTTGAGGAACGGCTGTGGAGAAGCACAGGTTCTGTTTTGAATTTTTTATTACTTTTTTGTGTTAAGCAATAGTTGCTTAATAAGCAACCCAAATACTGAGCTGGAAAAAATGGATTCTCTCACAGTAGGCAGTTGCTTAAAACCGGATTGCTTAAGGGAAGCAACTCCCTTAAGCAACCCGCAATGTGGATGGTCTAATGCAGGATTATAACTTTTGCATATTGTGGAGCATATGATGCATATCAGGCTGTTTAAAGCAGAATTAAAAATGTATTTGAAACTCTATTTGAAGCTGGTTAGTGGAACGGGAAATGATTGGTTGAGAAAACACCAGAAAGTATAGTAAAACCAATAATATATGACTGAGTGATTTGTTAAGTATACTTCAAAAATTAAATTAGTATTTAAACAAAATTTTAATAATATAATAAATATGATTCAAAGAAAGGAATGATGTTAGTATATATTAATGTCATGCATGTTAATTATCCTACTTTTGAACGAATGATATATGATTATGTATCTTCGTTGTATCAATGAGATTTCTATTGTATGATTATTGTAATCACATTATTCATGTATGTTTATATCATATCTTTTGTTATGTATTAATTAAATAATTATCCTTCTACATTTTTTATTTAACTAATTTTTATATTTAAGTCGATAGATTGAAAATTAATAAATCGAAAGTTAATGATTGATCGATCTTGAATTTAACCTTGCTTCTATAATCATTTTTTTCAATTGATCTTAATCAACCTGACTTAGATTGACCATCTTACATTTAGTAATTACTTTAGATTACATAATTATTTTATATATAAATTTTTTTTTGGATAGGAATTATGAGACGGAATCTGAACTAACATAATGAAGGATCAGACTTTGTTTTATTTGTTAAGTGAAAAATAGAAAACAATGATGTGTAGTTTTTATGTGTGATTATTTACAATCTTTTTGAAAGTGTTTTTGTTTTATAATTTTTTAAAAATAATTTTAAAAACTATTTTTTTAGAACAAAAGAATAAAAATTTTATTTTAATGTAAATTTAAAAAATAAGTATTTTTTTATTTTTTTAAAAAATAAAATATATTTAATATTATTTACAATTTTATCATGAATAAAAATAGGTATTCTCCTTATTTTAAAAAAAATTTGAAAATAATTTTACACAAAAATAAAAAAAAATCTAAATGATGTTTTTTAAAAAGTATTTTTTAATTACATTTTTATAAAACAATTTTTTTAAAAATAAATTTTAAAAATAGTTTGTCAAATAAATTTTTTTATTTTTATCGAATAAAAAAATAAAAAAAATTATTAAAAAAAAAACTGCCAAACAGGGCCTATAATTCACCTACTTTGCTTTTAATGTTTTCTATTCACAACTCCTTCTCGTTTCTCTTTATTTATTTGTCATTGCGGTGGATATTAATTATTCCTTTTTTTTTTTTTTTGTGATTCTGTCAGATCTTCGTGGGTTTGAAATCATTTTCAAGTTCAGACATTAGTTTGAGGTTGCGGTTAGAATCCCACCTCCAGGCTATCAAAAATGTCAGACATAAAGTCATAAACCATGCCTGACCCTTCAATATATAAATCACAATTCATTATGAAAGGATATCATTGGCTTTGAAGAAAAATAATTAAAATACTAAATGCTTATTTGAAACTCTATTTTCAACATTTTTAAGCTTTACGTTCCATGATGATGAGCATAATAAGGATAATATCCTATAGTTTATATATGAGGTCCGGGCCGGCTAGGTTGAAAACGTGTCACTCTATTCTAATTTATTCATTTTACACAGACAAAACTTGGCTCCAAGGATATATAATTCATTTTATTAATTTCTGGGTTCACGGATTGTAGCATAAGCATAAGAGAAAAGCTTTCTGAATGATTGTGTGCGCATGTACGTAAATGTACCGAGCCACTTGGATCGATCATAATGTGTTCCATTTCAATGGTGGAGGACATGAGAAGCTAGATATGTGGGATGGTGAACCCTTTTTCTGCTCAACCTATAGTAGATGATTAAGCGTGTAAAATGTTAATTTTTAACTTATTAACTTGGTTAAATAATTTTAAAAAAACAAAAATATTTTTTTTATAAAATTATTCCATGTAATCATATAACATATTAGAATAAAATTTTTAATTATTTTTTTTAATTTATCCATCTTATTTTAATTAATTGATAATTCATATCTTGATTAATTAAAAATTCTTATTTTAATTATTTTTTTAATATTATATTATTTTTAATACTTTTTTTCACAAAGTCAAAAAGAATAAAAAAATTATATATTATTATATATTTAGACTGCATCCATTAATTCAACAAAAATAATAAAAATAAGTAAGTAAATAAATATATAATATCATAAAATATAACTAATTAAATATTAGATAATTTTATTCATATTTTAAATATCTTAATTATATCAATATACTTTGAACTTAAAATAAATATAAATTAATTTATTTTGTATATTATCTAATGATATTAACATATCCTTTTACATTTATAAACTAGTTTAGTAGCTAATTTTATTAAATATATCTAATACAATTAGATATATTATTAACTTTCAGTTAATTAAATAATTAACAGTTAACTTATTAATTACATGCATCAAATAGACTTTATAAAGTAAATTAATTTCCTAACTAAACATGGGACACATGCATGTGCTCTTAATTTCAACATAAAAAATAATAAATTTACATGTGAATTTTGTCCTACAATGAAATTCATGGTAAAGTATAATTATAAACGGGAAAGAATATAAATATATCATATCAATAATAAATATGAGTGCAATAATGATGTTATAAAACTTTATTAGTACGGAGAGGTTCTCTTGTGGAAATATAAGGAATAGTATCACATCCCAAATGATGTTGCTCTTGTTCAATTAGATTACTTCGTCTTGTTTAAACAAAATACAAGTTTATGAATCTATCTGTTTTGTATACTTAGTAAGTGAGACTGACTCATAGAAGTGTGTGATCTTATTACTTACGACTACTTAGTATAGATGCACTTGAAGGTGGGTCTTGGACATGTGGAATTTATATATAAGGATCTTGTCTATTGGTTAAGGTAAACGTTGGAAACATAAATTTTTTAAGAGTATATACATCTTTAGTTGATTCTTTCTTAATTTGATATAAAATTTTGAGAGTAGATTAAATAAAAATATATAAATTTATAAACAATTAATGTTCCCAATGTTATTAAATATTTCATAACAAAACCTTCGTATAATTATAATCTTCGAAAACTTTTGTTTATCCTTCTTCAAGAACTAAGAGCCTTTTTCTTTTATTTGTAAACGAAGTATAATTTCTTTAAGTGAAGTGCATTGTGTGCCATTAGTGCAATTTTCCTTTTTTTTTTTTTTTTTTACAGAGTATAAAATGTTGATAAAATGGCTTTGGACTTTTGAAGGCTCGTGACTGTCCTGCCCGGTCTTAGGAGACCTTTTTTTTTTTGGGCCAACGTGGAGTGCCGCTTTTAGTCAGGTCCATACACATCTTAGATGGCTATGGGTTCTGCTTCTTTTTGGGCTTCTCTAGGCCGGGTAACAACTCACTCTCTTCCTTCTTATTTCTTGTCCGACTCATGCTGAAGAATGAAGGTCAGAATATCACTCTCTGATGCAAAATATAAAATCTATTTAAAAAAAAGAAAATTAAAATATATAAATAATAACAGAACTATCCTCCCTTGTATTTTGCATTTAAACAAAAAAATAAAATACAAACATTTTTAAATTGAGATTATGCTATTTTTACATCCAATCTATGATCCTATTTGTCAATCACTTGATTACATTAATTATTAGTTGATTATATTAACAATTAACTAATATCTTATTGTATCAACTAATAGTATTAACTGTTTATGTAAAAATATTTGATAAAATTAATTATTTATTATTAATTATTTATATATAAAATGATATAAAGATATAAGTATATTTTATAATTTGTTTGAGTGTTATTTTACTTTAATAATATTTCATATTATTTATCATGTTTTTTTTTAAAAAATCATTGTAATTTATTATTCATTAGATTTTTATTTTAAGAAATAAATAATTATAATTAATTATACTTATTTGATTTTCTCAAGTAGTTGTAATTTATTATAATTTTTTTATTAATAAATAGATAATTTTAGATAGAAAATAAGGTTTTATATTATTAATTGTTATTATTATTGTTGTTTACGTTATTATTTCTTATAAATTGAAGGTGAAAAAAAAGAAGAAGAAGGGGTAATGATTTTTTTTGTATCCTAAATATTAAATAATTAATTAAAAAATTTGGATTCTTTAACTTTTTAAAATTAATTTTCTAATGATAAAAAACTAATTTTAATAGTTATTTATCAAACATTAAAATAATTGATTGACTTAGTCAAATAATTAAAAACTGATAAAAAAAAACTATTTATCAAATTAGTTTTACATCTTCTTACATTAAATAAGAATCAATAATTAATTTGATAAAGTTGAAGTTCAATCGGGAAATGCATAGATAAAACTAGCTTTTCTCCCTGGTGATAAATAAGGCTTTGTGCCTTCAAAGGGTGGGGTTGCAGATTAAAGGATGTTTTATGGGATGCTATTATCAACAAACTTAACACTTAACATGGAGAAGAAACATATTTACCATACGAGGAAAGAATCAAATGGTCATTTACTTGCCTTCCCCATGTGTACATGACCTTCTTAGGGATGGCACCCCATTATTTTATCCATCTAATCATCATTAAGACACATGAGGAGCCCTTTCTAAAAGAGAAAGAAAAAAAAAAAAAAAGAGAAATTAGTGATCGCAGACGCGTGGGTACTCACATTTTCTCTTTACATGGGAAAAAGTTGAATTCATAGATATTGCTGCATAAAGTCCCTAGTTTCATACGAATCCTAAAATTTAATTGGCACTTGGCATTGAGATGTATGCTAATCAATACAATAACTACCCCTTGTTTTCTTCCTTTTGTTTCAAGTGCCTTTGCGTCTATTACCATGACAAGAATCTTAGCTCTCTCTTCATTTGATCCTTAAAAGTTTAGATGCAAAATATGACATGTATTTATCTTAAATATCAAACTCGTCTGCGAAAGAAATGAACCTTTTTTCCATGAGAAGTCCTGATCTCGGATGGAAAAGGCATGAATTGCAGGTCAATTAGTTGTATTCACCTGTCTTGGTTCTTTCTGCTGCATTGCTGGTTGACAGCTTAAACACGAACAGCAAATAATGTTTCCATGCAATAACGTATATAATTATTATTTGATATTTAGTCAGACATGGGTCCCGGAGTAGGGCTGAATACATGTGTCTGTATTCTGAGACCAAAGACAGTGGGAGCCTTTGATCTGATTTGATTATAGCATGAAACCAGGTTTCCCAACAGAAGAATTAAATATTGGAAGAAAGTTCGTAGATGGATTATGATATCGAGTGGGGTGGCAGAAATCTATTGGCTGAATACAAGAGGACATTCCTGCAAACATGTCAATGTGAGGTCCATTTGTCATAAACAAAGCCAGACGGCCTTTCCTTGAGAAATCATGCCCAAGCGAGTCAACAAAAATGGGACAACCTGTAAATACCCTATGAAATCATTTTAAATATTGATTTTTTAAGGTAATCCGATGTTAACTTTTTTGTTTTTGTACTTCAACCCCTTTCTTTAATTTTAGCTTTTAAAATTCGCTTTTTGCTTTTCTACCCTACACAAATGTCATCCTATTTTAGAGTATAAGAAATTGTTTATTTTCTGTTAATATCAAACCTTTTTTGTGTGGATCTTAACCATCTAAACCAATAGAACAAATTTTTCCTTAAAAAAAAAAAATCTCTGTAACATGTTACAAAGAATGGAAATTTAAGCTGAAAGTGAAAGTTGAGGGGGTCGCGTTGCAAAAGGAAAGATGGACCACGAGCTGGGGAAGATGAAGTTCAGGTCAAGAATATAACACGTGAGGGTGAGTATGCGACAACTGGGCACAATATATCGGAGCCCATATAAGATTAATGGATGAGAATTAGTGACAGGGAAAGATTGAGAGAGTTGGTCTCAATTTCTTTGCCTAGATACTGGCGAGGGATATAAACCAAAAATAATATTTTTTTTATAATTAAAAAGAGGAAATTCTCAGTCTCCGTTACTGTGCTAATACCAAGAACATCCATCTCAAAAAAGGTCAGGAAGATGATAATCGGATTCTGGGTCAGTTGAGAAGATCTTCACCATTGCTAGAAGTATCAGAGAAAGAGCTAAAGATATTGATTTCACAGAGAAGAGTAAATGGGCGGAGTTACATCTTCCATGGCTGCCAAATTGGCTTTCTTCCCTCCAAATCCGCCATCGTATAAGCTTGTTAGGGAAGGAGCTACTGGCCTTTTGCTATTGGAACCTTTTCCTCACCGTGAAAATGTTGAAGTTCTGAAATTGCCGACTCGTCGTGGTAATGAGATCGTGGCTATGTATGTTCGACATCCCATGGCGAAATCAACCATTCTTTACTCTCATGGGAATGCTGCTGATATTGGCCAGATGTATGAGCTCTTCATCGAGTTGAGCATCCATTTGCGTGTCAATCTCATGGGGTAATTCAAACTTTCTGCTTTTTTTCTTCTGATACATCAATCACTGTATGTATCTTAATGTCTCTGTGCGTGCGCATCAGTGGTGTGTTGATGAAAATTTGCTGAAATCCATTTCGAATTAGTTGGATATATTTTCCCTTTTTTTATGTGAAAACAATGAATTGTGCTGTTTCCTCACTAGAGTTGGAAAATTAGGAGCGGCGGACGTTTGATTGAAAATTCAATTAGTATTAATTAAAATTTTGAGCATTTTACCTGACTGAATTGTGTTGATTGTCCTGTTTAGATTGGATACTAAGTTATGATGTTGATAGGTTGAATACAATAAAAATAATATATTTGGTTGATTAGGCTGAGTTAGTCAAAGAGTGAATGGGGTCGGTTAGGCGGTGGGTTCAATCTTATCTGGCAAGTGGTCGTTTCTGGTTTCTCTGTGTAGATCTGATGCGCCTGCATACTGTGGAGCTTCCTATTTCTCTCGACACAGCTTCCGAACTTAGTCAAGGAGTGAATATGTTTTTACCTTCTCTTTTTCTTTTACAGCATTTCGGAAAACATGCATTTCAGAAAGCATTACCTAACTCATGAAACAGGGGAGGAATGTTTGAGCTGATTTCAGTAGAAGGATTTTTTATTTGGTAGAAAGTACACAAGTTTTGCGGTTTACACTATGGGAAAACTTATGTTTATATCTTTTACACTTACACACAGTTTTCTGCTTTTATAAATATGATTGAAATAGGTTGTTAAAGTAAACTGTTATCTTCCGAACTTTGCATATTGCCCTCGAAAGAACTGGAGTTAGATTTTATGGAGTTCGATAGCGTCCAATCCAATGCAGTATTACTGGATTACCTTCACCTCAGCCTAGCAGAGTTAATGTAAACAACCTTTTAGACCAAATTAGTAAAGAAACTTAAAGGGCTTACTTGCTATCATATGATAGTACTAGTTCTGCAGTCTAAAGAACATATTTATTGGGCAGATGTTGAACATATTCTCAAGTATTTTGGTTCCCTATATGCAGCTATGATTACTCTGGCTATGGACAATCAACTGGGAAGGTAACTGTTATATGCACTTCTTTCTGGTTTATTTCATCTTTTTGATCCCAACAGCATCCTCAGAGGCTTATGTGGATATCTTTAAACAGCCAAGCGAGCACAATACTTATGCTGACATTGAAGCTGCATACAAGTGTCTTGAAGAGAACTATGGTGCAAAGCAGGAAGATATAATCCTTTATGGTCAATCTGTTGGGAGTGGCCCTACTTCAGACCTTGCTGCACGTTTACCCCGACTAAGGGCTGTTGTTCTTCACAGTCCTATACTATCAGGGTTGAGAGTCATGTACCCCGTGAAACGCACATACTGGTTTGACATTTATAAGGTAGATTCTTTGTCCTTGCTTTTTTGTGCTAGGTGACAATTGTATCTACTTGCTATTATGTATCTGAGCATTGTTTCGATGTATTGTTATGCAGAACATTGACAAAATCCCATTGGTGAAGTGTCCTGTGCTAGTAATTCACGTAAGTACTCTGTGCTGAGTCTCTTGCATTATTCAGCTATGAATGTTAGTGTAATTTTTGTGATAGTCCTAGTCAGTGGTCATTAATTTTTGTGATTGTTCCAGTTGGTGTTCATTTGAGCAGACGTCAGAATTATTGAATGTGAAGAGACATCAATCTCCACAACTGTTATAAACTTTTCATATTGTTTTGCCATGAATATTGTGACTTCAATTTCTCATGATTTGTTCAGGGAACTGCTGATGAGGTTGTTGACTTCTCTCATGGCAAGCAGTTGTGGGAGCTGTGTCAGGAGAAATATGAACCCTTATGGCTTAAAGGGGGAAACCATTGTAATTTGGAAGTCTATCCTGAATACCTTAGGCATCTAAGAAAATTCATATCAACAGTAGAAAAATCACCATCACAAAGACAAGGTTTAAGGAGAAGCACAGATAGAGTTGACCATTCCAGAAGAAGCACTGACTATTTCGAAGCACCAAGGAAGAGTTCTGATCAGAGGGAGAAACCGAGGAAAAGCACTGACAGACCTGAAAAAATGAAATTTCAGGAACACAAATTCAACAATGGCGAAAAGCTAGATAAGGTAAGAATCTCTTTCGACCAGTCGGAGAGATCACGAAGAAATGTAGAGCAACGTGATAAATCTAGGAGAAGCATAGATGTTAATTTTGAGAGGGCACGGAAGAGCATCGATTGGCTAGACAGAATTCGAGCTGGCTGAACAACTTCTTGAAGCATCTGTAGAATTGTTGCCCAGTTTGTGAGAATCACAAGGGAGGAGGAAGTACAAACATACAGACACAATTACTTACTTACACTGGGGGGTTTAACTTATGGTTTGCAGAATGTTTTATGTTTCTCTTTAAAATTCTCTTGTAATATTCTTGTAGATTGATATGTTGGGATTGGTTGTTCTTGATTTTTTTTTTCTATTGAAGTAACTCTAACTTTATTTATGTCTTCGATTGAAAATGGAGCTCCATAGCTCATGATCAATGGTGTTTATTTGGAGCTTCCAATTGTTGCAAATATTTACAAATTTCGAGAGGTTTGTTAATGCTAGACCAATTTTTTCTGTCTTAATTATCCTTTATTTATTGTTTTGTTTGCCAAATAGATTTATTTCTTTGATACAATAACAGTACGTGATTTAAATCTAATACCTTATTTGTCACAATTCTTAACATTCGAGGTTGTTTATAATAGTTGACTAATGTAAGCATTTATGTTCTTGAAATTTTATTAAGTGGCAAATTATTTTCTTAAATTTTAAAAATTTATGAATTATGTTCTTAAATTTTAAATAAGTTAAATTACCTTTTTAGCGTTGAAAGAAAACTTTAAAAATATTAATTTAGTTTTAACACTAAACCATCAAATATGTTGCATAAACAATATTAAGGTTTTAGTTTTTCTCTTAAAAGGTACAAAGCAAACATTAAACATGTTATTGACTTCAATCATTTTCCAATCTTATATCATAAAACTCATACCTTGATAAAATAAGACATTTAATTTAAATTTCACATGTTATACATGAAGAAACAAATTTTTCAATAAAATATATGTAATAAATTTATTAGTTTAAAGTTAAAATTAATAGTCAATTAACATTTTTATAGTTTCTTCAAACTTTAAGAGAGTAATTTGTAATTTTTTAAAATTATAAGAATGTAGTTTGTAGATTTTTAAAATTTCAAGAGATAATTTGTCATATAATAAAATTTTAAGAGTGTAAAGTGTGTATTTGTTTATCCCGTTGAAAGTAAAAGAACTTTGATGTACTAAATCATAAATAAAGAAACATTAAAAAAAGGTTAAATTGATTTTTTGCTTCCTATACTTTCCAAGTTTTTTAAATTACTTATCTATAATTTAAAATTTTTAAATTGGGTACCTATACTTTGTTTTAATTTAATTGAATCCCTACCCTTAGCCTAACCCAACCTCCATAAAAAATTATCTAATATGGTTGACAAAGAGCTGAGCTAGCACAATTTTTTTCCAGATTGGACACAATCTCCAAACATACCAAAGTGCACCACGTTTGAGCTCTTCTTCCTCAATTGATTTTCTCGTTATAGACTAAGGTTTGTTCAACAAAAGGATGAAGCGCTCAATGTCATTAGGAAGCATGGTGACTATAGCATCAAGCTCAACTGCCACTAGTGTTGGATGGTGTTATTGAGCTTGTGGAAAGACGATGATTTTGCTAACCTCAAAAACAAAAGTGAACCATGGAAGAAGTTTTCCAGGTGTAGAAACTATAAGGTAAGTAATGTGTAATTACAACCAAGCAAAGTATAAGAATAAAAGTTGAATTGGTTGATGATGGATATATTTATAGGCAACTTGGTCTTATGATGATTTTCAATGGGTTGATAGTCCAATTGATGATCAAGCCAAGCTTACACTGGAATAGAAAAAGACTATAAAGGGATTAGAAAGCATTTTGAAAAAACTGAAGATTTTCTTAGGAATTTCTTAGGCATGGTTGTTTTTGGTTTTATATTTTAAGTAATGGTTTTTGGTTGTTGGTTGTAGGTTCTAGGTTGTAATGCAATGTAGTAGCTAGAAGAATAACTTAGGACCAAAACCATTGTCATAACCTATTGACACTAAAATCCGATCAGTAGGTTTGTGTCCAATAACACCCCAGACTACAAGTTGAATATGGAAGAAAGCTGAAAAGAAAGATATTGAAAGAGAAGAAAAATAGTGAACACCAAGAGTTTTATTATGGTTCAGCTAAAGCCAAGTTGGCCCTTACGTCCATGCTGGTTTTGATTATCAACTAACGGTTGTTTTTCTTAGTTTTGGTTACAATGGCAATGCTCTCTCACTGTATACAGTGTTCTCTCTGTGTTCCGACAGAGTTTTTGCATGCAAATTCTTCTCCCTTCTTACAATGACCGTCCCTTGCTATTTATAGAAGGAGAAGGGGGTACAAATGTAATTTAACAAGTAGCAGAATGATTATTTTTGCCGCATCGGGTATTTAATGCTTAGCGTCAGATAATTAATACCAGACAAATAATTTTCGGATTGTCGAAGAGCTGATGTGTCGATTTGGAAGCTGAGCTGTTAGTTGGAGATGTATGCCCTTGATTACTAACTAGATCCCGTACATGCATCTGGCTTGCTAACCTCGTGACCTGGCATTGTGTTGGTGGTCGAGCTGGAGGCTTTGGTTGACCTTGTTGTTCTCGCTTGATCGTTTTTCTTGAGGATGATTAGGGTGGTAGTTTTCTCGCTGACGGGTTAAGGGCCTTCTCAAAGAGTTGTGCTCCCTATTGTGACGTCGCTCGATGTCTTTAGCTCGCACCTGATGACTCAACATCCTCACCGAGCAATCTTGATCCCTAATTTGGGCCTCCACCTAGTTAGTTGTGTTAGTCGAATATGGGTGTCCTAGAGTCAATTTGATTAGACTCTATTGCATCTATGACTAAGCGGTCTATGGATTTGGATAATAAAGGTTGAATATTCATCTTATATTGCATATTATGTTCATAT
>JANHAO010023410.1:0-11907 GCA_026873985.1 Saraca asoca
TACAGGTTTTATATTTTACAGGGATAATATCATTTAACTACTAATGCAAATAAGCTGGGGTGGTAAAAAAAATTATTAAAAAAATGTGAAAAAAACTTAGCGGCAGTTAAACAAACCGCCCCTATATAAACTGCGGTTAAAAATTGCGGCGGTTAAGGTCACCCGCCATTATAATTTTACCGGACTACGCCCTACACTTAGCGACGGTTAACGTCAACCGCTGCACTTAGAGGCAGTTAAGTTCAACCGCCGCTATAATTTTTTGGAAGACTTCCAGCAGTTCAATTTAACTGCCGCAAAACGCACGCTGGCGGTGGCTTCTGTGGCGGTTAATTCAACCGCCACTAATGTACTCAAACCGCCGCTATTTGCCCTTGTAACCCGCCACTAATTCGGTCTTTTTTTTGTAGTGGAACTTAACCAGCTTTACCATTATATCTTCTAGGCACTCTTGAACTTACCAAAAATGCTCAATTTGATTCAAGAATTTGAGAAGATCCAATGTTGACTCAATACCAGAATATTTAGGAGGCTTGAGCTTTTGAAATTCTCTCAAATAATTTTGAAAGTTCCTTGGAGTTAGTGCTGCTGGAGGTGAAGGAGGTGGAGGTTTTTTGCTTCTCTTGTTGTCTTTGTATTCTATATTGAGCAAATTCATTCATGAAGTCATTTAAAGTTCTTTATAGATTTATAGCCTACACTAGGGCATCTGTGGTAGAAGGACCAGTTGAAGCTCTAGAAGTGGAAGGAGCTTTTGATTCAGATTAGGAAATATCAAGCTGCACTTCTTCTCATGCAACCCTACCTCGACCTCTAGCACGACCTTGGCCTCTAGGTCTACCCCAGCCTCGAGATGAAGATTGGAAAAAGGCTGGTTCATAAGAGGCTTTTTTGAACGCTTCTTCTGATCGACATCCAAGATGAGCTAAAGATTGATTTCTGGGCAGCATTTTCCTATTATCAAACATAAATGTTTGTTTAAACAAGATTCAAATACATTTATATATGTAGAATTGAAAGATTTAGGTAATGCAGAGATTTTCAACATATTCATAGTATGGGCATCAACATATCCTTATTCATGCATTGTGCTCCCAAACCCACTAACATAAACTCAGTATGCCTATCCTAACTTAGTAGTTAGACACCTTTAATCATGCACCTACACTCTAAACCAGACTCTGATACCAACTTTGTCATGCCCTGATTAACAAAACGTGACCAGCATAGAAAAAAACCATTAAGAAACTCCATACAAGCCTTATAATACAAAACCATTATTGATTAACCTAACATACCAAAGACCAAATTTACATTGATGCATAAACAAGTATTTACATGTCAAATTCTACCAAAAATTCAGTAGAGTTTCCTCTATTTTTTGGACACCTGGGCTTAAGGCTTTTACAAACAAACAAGGGTTATGTACCTAACATATCCTGTACAACAATGTAAAAATCACAATAGCCAAGTCATCACCTATTTATATCCTACTAGGCATTTGCCAATCCAAAACACATACAAACAATAGTGCTACCAACTGTCAAGGCTTTCACCATTAATATAACTTTAAGCTCTGTAGAAAGTGATCTACTTAATCAATGAGCAGATCCTGAACCAATAGGATGAGGAGAAATAGTGGAGGTGTCCTTAGGCTTTGAAAAATATAAAGAGAAATGAGGTAAGTTTCATTGAAATTCAGGGAGTAGAGAACCTTGTAGAAAAACCAAAACTCAGTTCATAATTTATATTCGAAATTTCAAGAATAAAATATGCATATAATCATGAAGATAAGCTTACCAGTTCAATAGTCATAATCTTAAATATGTTCAGAAAATTTCATTTATCAGAAAAGTCAAGTGATAAAAATATGATATTCAACAAAAGTAAAATTAACAATAATGTGTGATACAAAGAAAAATAATCATCATGGCGTAAATATAGAAAATATTCAATTGACTTTCTACAATTACCAATATTCAAGTAGCCAAAATATTCAATAGTTGTTCTTTCATTCAAATATAATTGGAATTCAAAGGATAATTCCTACAAGTAACCAACCTAATAGAAATCGCCATAATTCATCCAAACACACCAATTAGATATTTAGATATTCCCCTTATTTCTCCAACAGAAATTCTAATCACAAGTGCACTTGAGGGTTTCTAGGGAATTTCCAATGGATCCAAAATTTTAAAATAATAAATCAATTAGAAAACATTATGCTACCCATTAAAACAAGAGATAATAAACATTTCTACACATATCATGATATTAAAAGTCAAAGAGTATAGGGATACTATCAATCATTCAAGGTAGCATAATTTTAGAAATGTCGAAAATTCCATATCTCAATAATATGAAATCATGGAAAATCCTTTTTGTATGTACAACATATAATCAAACATTTAAAATAGTTAACATGAAAAATCTAATTAATCAAAAATCATAGTATTCCATATAACAAAATGATTTCATATTGTAAAACAGGATTTAACAAGAGAATAAGATTATCTACTTACCTTAGAGACTCCTTAAATGATCAAATTTTTCCTCAAGAGAATTGATTAATGTCACAAGAAGATTCCTCAAAAAGCTAGATCGGCTAACTTGGAAAATTGAGTCCATCTACCTAGCTGGGTGTAGATAGTATCAAAATTAATTTTTGAACTTGAATTTAAAGTCCTCTAACTAAGCACACCAATCCTATACTAACATTGGACTTCAATATCTAAGTTGAAATTTTAAGAATCAAGTAGAAGAACCACTTAATTGGAAATTTAAGCTGAAACTCAAAAATTAGACGTTAGTGTGCTTGGTTCTTCAATAGAAATTTCACTGAAGCAAATCAACAAGAAAATTTCAACATACATTAACTTTTGAGGGTTAGGGTTTCAAATAAGATCTTCTTGCAAACTTAATGTAGCCTTCTTATAAAATAATTTTTTTTTATTTTAGGAATACTCACCACCATCCACCGATGGGAAGCTTGGAGCTGGCTGGATCATCGTCGGAAAAGCTAGCTCACAACCTGGCCTAAGTAGAATGAAGAAGAGGGAAATGAGCTGCTACCGAGCTGGATTGAAGATGAAGGGATGTCGAAGAGGTGATTAAAGGAGGAAGGAAGGTGAAAGCTCGCCAGACGGAAGAGAAATAAAGATAGAAGTGGATAGCACTGGGGTTTGGAGAAGGACAAAAAGCAAAGGAAGCTTTGGGAAAAAAAGAAGCAAAACACATATAGGGGAGGAAAGCTGGTGCTAGAGAAAATAAATCATAACATGAAATGGGATAATTTGCTGTTTGACCTTTGGCTAGGCAACATATTCAAAATGGCCCTCCCGGAAAAAGGAAAATTTACATTATGACCCCAACGAATATCCAAAAACTTCACTTTGATCCCATAGAATTATATTTTCTATTTCTTTGCTTTATTTTCTTATTATTTTCCTTTTAAGGTATTACATTGCATTTTTGCTAAGGCTTGTTTCTTCAATTCTTTAGGAATTTTGCTTTCTAAATTTCTAGTTTCTAATTGTAATCTTATGTTATATTAATTTTAATTTCATTTGTTAATTAAAATTTTTGTTTGTTTTGTTTTTAATTGGTTAATAGTTATATTTGTGTTAGTTAATAATTAATTTAATATGGGTTTGGTTGGGCAAAGTGGGTAAATGGATTTTGTTTGGGCTAAAAAATTTTTAGACAATGACTTATGATTATTTAAAAAACAAGGCCTACTCTTTTTTTTTTTTTTTTTAAATAAGGGACTGGTCGAGTCTACACATATTGGGTCCATCAGGCTAAGCCTGTTTAGGCTTGCTTTTAAATAGATTATCAAATGTTTGATCCAGTTTACTTTAAAATGCGAGGTTAGTTTGATTGGCCTGCATGCCTTTAACTTGTTTAACATAACTATATGGGGTGCCATGGTGAGACCACAATGTCAAGAAAGGATTGAAAATAAAAAAGTGTAAATGGTAAAAGAATATTAAAACTACAAGGATGTAATTAAATATTAAGTCAAGTTTTCCTTTTAAATTTTAACATTCTTGAAATGACATTGAGGGAGTGTTTGGTTTGCAGAATCATACATTCTTTGGGATGTCACTATTTTCAAGAATGTGTTCACATTATCATGTTTGATTCAATTAAAAAGATTTCCAAAAATGTTATAACATTATGTTTTAATTAACTTGTATTTTTTAAAAAAACATTGTTAGATTATAAAAAATATCTTCATTAGAAATTAACTGGTAAACTCCAAAAAATTGACTAGTCAATATTTGGTCGATCAACATCGGAAAGTGGATCGATTAATAGCGATGGATAATGATGGGCATTAATTAATAATAATGAGTGGTGGTGATGGGCGATGATCAATGACAATCAGTTAAGATGGTAATGATGGTAAGAGATAAAATGAAATGGAATATTAAATGTTCACATGAAATATAAGATACATATCTTCCCATGGAATATTTTGGAGAATATTGGGATAAAAGTATTCTTGAATAATTTTTTTTGGAAAAAATGTAAAATATCTCTTTAGGGTGGTTAGATCTTGCCTCCACTAATTTTAAAAACTTAGAAATTAAATCCTTAAACTTGGAGAAGTCGACCATGCCAAGAATTTAACAAGATTGTCTATTAAATTCTTTACTAAATACTTGGAGAATTCTTTTAATCATAACCTTTTCAGAATTGAATGTATAGCTACCACCTCTTGCAAATCTTTTATCTCCAAGATTGCTTAGTTGAAATGGTCGAGACACTCTTTTAACAATTCCTTTTTTCCCTGTCTTATGGTCATGAACAATGCACTAGTCTCCTTGTGTACGTGGGAGGTCACAAAGTGAGCTAGAAATTGGTCGGCTAGATTTTGAAATCATACGATCATGTTTAGCTTTAGGCTCATAAACCAGCATAGAGTTGCCTTCTTTAATGTGATTGAAAATGCTCATCATACTATCACATCTAGCTCCTCTAAAAGTAACATTGTCGTATGTAAAGCTTCAATGTGCTCTTAAGGATCGGTTGTTCCATCATAGGAATCCTGATTGCATGGAGTCTTGAAGTTTTAGGGGATTGACATTCTTTTAATATCTAGAGTGAAAGGGTGCAAATTCTCCTTGCCATCATGCTCTTGATAGTCACGATTATTGTGATTGCCAGATCAATTCACTTTTCTACTCCATCTTCTATCGAAATGGGAGTTGGCCGTATGCTTTCTCTCAAATCAGCCAAAATAGTAATTACGATCGTGATAGTGATGCTTTTGTTCATCCTAATAGTAGTGATATCATTTCTCTTTATAATTATGGTCTTGCTTCTCATTTGCTCATCATGGTGATGATGGTCATACTATCTGTGCAACGCTTGTTGCATCAATTTAGGCTCAATGTGCAATTGGTGATTTTTGATGTATACCATTTCAGCATTATGATTGTGATGACGATGACAATGATGCCTATGTCTAGGACAATAATGATGAATAGAGCGTTGGCCAGTTAAGGTTCTACTATTTTCATCAAATCCTGATCTTGGCAAAGTACTATGTTTATTGTCTTTTTGCATTTTGTTGTGTCTTTATTTTTAGAAGATCAAAAAAATTAAATCAAACTTTACTAAAATATGAATTTCATACAATCAAGAGAACTAGTAAAAGAGTTATGATAGTTGGTGATGTAGATTAATAAGAAAATTATTGTCAAATAAGCAAACTATCATTGATTAAACACAACATAAAGATTACTAAATACAACATTCAATTTAGAATGAATAATTCAAGCTATACACGATGATGTTTTCTGCAAATAGTATCTAATTATACTTTAAATTCAAATCAATAAAAAGACTTTGTCAATGATCACTTGATCAATCTACAAACAAAGATTTTCAAGATAATAGAGAAAGATCTTAAAATTAAGAAAAATAGAAACAAATTAAAAGTAAACAAAACAAGTGAGAATAGTGGTAAGAAGATATCAAAATCAAAATTAAACAAGATAGCTTTAATCGACATCGTATCTTCTAAGTGATGAGCAAAAGATGAGAATGAACTACAATGTGTCAGTAACAATGTGAAAATGATGCCAAATGTGCAGAAGATGAGAATGAACCACAATGTATCAACAACAATGTGAAAATGATGCCGAATGAATAGCAGATGATACTAAATCAAAAACGAAAGAAATATTCATTATAAATTATAATGGGAAGAAGTTCAAACAAAATTATCATACTTGAGAAGTAGAATATAGATGTTGTGTAGGTTATTAAGTCACAAATGGCGTTAGCTGATGAATGCACCAATCTCCGGTGGTTGAACGCGGTGGCCGGAATTCACTTGCATAAAGGCTGAAGTAGTGGTGACTACTAAAACCCTTCTGATGCTAAAATTAGAAAGAATTCAAGTAAGAGAATAAAGTATTCAATAATAATAAATTGAACTCATACCTTTCTGTTTATAGATGTACAGAGGGGTAAAATGAGATTTAGCTCACCCGAAGCCCTTAGTTGAACTATTGAAATGGGCTTTAGTTGTCATGCTAGGCTTCAGCTCTATATCTATCATGTATAGTTTAAAGGTTTAATTTCTAAATTTTCAAATTTGGTGGGGTAAAATCCAACCATATCAAAGTTAAAGGGGTATTTTTCATCTTTTCCTTTTCCATTTCTTTTTTAAAATTTTTAATCACATAGAAATTAAACATTCTCTTACACCATTCCAAAAAATGGGAATCAAGGATTTTGAATCAAAGTTAGTTTATATTAGATTTTGAAAAATATATAATTAATTAGATCAGATAAATTAAAATGGGCCTGTCTAACTAGTATTACCTAGGTACAATTTATTATCATACGCTATGGCATTGATTGGAACCATTTTTCTTAGAGTTCATTTCAATTCATTTGAGCACAAAAATGATTTGAAGTCATTTAGGAATGAATTTTGATATTTAGAATCATTATTTAAAATGATTTTGATTCATTTATAAATGAATTTTTTAGTGCAAAGTATGTTGAACATGTATAAAATTTAATAGAAATATATATCTTGATAATATAGTAAAAAATAAAATGATAGAATATTAGTATGCAAGTAAAACTATTGATACAACATATCTTTTATGTCATATGAAATGAATGATAATGAAATCCCATGAAATTTACCTTGACTACTAAACACTTCATAAGTTTTGTATAACACACAACTTGCAAATAATTGAATTCTTGAATTAATTACATCAATACATGCATTTTATTAGTAAATAAGCTGAATTCTAGTTATTTATGTCAATGTACACTTTGTTAAAGTTGGAATTATACAAGAACTGTTTCAATTTGGTCAGAAGAAATTAACATAATTCTGAGCAAATTGAGGAAGCAAGTGTCACTCTGCAGGCAAGAGATAGGTTTGAATCACTTTAAAAGATTACTTTTTCTTCAGTTTCACTCCATTCCCATTTGCATTGACGCATCCTTCTGTCAATTATAGTACTAATGATGGCAAAAAAAAAAAAAAAAGATTGAATTTTATGTGATTCTGAGCAAAGATTGTTCATTTTTAAAGGTGTGGGTTTCCACAGGCTCCATTCGATGATGGTGCTACTAATAAAACACCGGTTTGTGATATCCCTCTTACATTAAGTGCCATAATGAATATCTTCTTTTCTTTTTGGCGAGGGTGGAGTATTATAAACTTAGCATCATAATAAGAATTTAATTGGTTTTCAAAGATATATATGAAATGGCCAAACCAAAAGTTTTCAAGTAATTTTTTTTTTCTTCATATATTGACAGTGAAAAAATTCGAATATAAGACTTCCAACAAACTATGAAAACTCTTTACTATTAAACCAAACCTAATAACATATAAACTTTTGAATAATGATATTCCCACATCACACCAACATTTCTTCACGTTGTAGTTTTTGGCCCTACTACAACGGGAGGATGTGAGTGAGATTTAGGTTTAGAGAATATTTGGGAGAAGCTTTCTCCTAAAGTTTAGAAGTATTTTTGCCATAGTTATAAATATTTCATAGCATCAACTCAAAATTTTTTTTAAAAAAAAAATTGTAGTGTTTGCGTGCAATGTGAATAAAATAACAAATGTTAAACGGTCAAAAATTTCTTGTTATGATTTTTTTTTAATAATTAAAGAGGTTAAAGTTTATTGAAAAATAGAAATTAAGAAATTGGATTTATAGGAATAAAACTTCTGTCAACAAAATGTAACATTTCATTGTTGCGTGAGACTTCATATTGATCATACAAATAAACAATCTATTAAAGATAATCAACTTAAAATTTATATTATACAATGAATTACACATTGCAGAATTCATCCAAACATATCATTAAAATAAAATGCAGCCAGCTTGAAGTTAGACTTAATTTTTTTTAATTATTATTTACTTCTTGCCTAAATAGGTTAGCATTGATGTGCTGAAAAAGCAAAGTGTATTCTTGTTCACATAGAAGAGATTTCCATAATCAGACCAATTTATGACTCTAGAAAGACAAGAGATCAATACAAGATTGTGTGGATTCACATGGTTGAAGAATGGAATAACAATTTGAAGAAGACATTTGAGATTCTGAAATCAAAGATGCCTTGCTTTGTGGTGCTGCACTTTGCACCCATGAAAAAGAAGAATGACAGTTCAAGAAACCTATGGTTCTAGTGATGAACCAACATGAAATTAAGAATGAATTTAAGACAAAAATAAATACAAAAATCTTTTCTTTATTGAAGTGGTGAGTCTCATTAAACAAGTTGTAGATCTCAAATAAAAAAAAATAAGGAATTGTGTCGTTTTCTCTTTAAAATTAAAGAAAATTGATAAAATAAAAAATTGATGAATCCAAATAAAAAAAAAAGAAAGTGTTGCACTCCAATGCATTACACAAGATTCAAGTCTATGGACTAAAGGGCTTCCCTTTCACATTGACATTAGAAATTGACCTTACCCTTGAATCAAGTTGGATCGCTTTCGGTCAAACACATTCATCCAAACATCACACAGATGGGTATGTTCTAAAGAATAATTTCTGTCTTAAGGGAGCAATGTTACTTGGACTTTTAGTTATTTATAATTTATTCACAACTTAATATTTTAAAGTTGAAGTAATTAGATTCACTCTACTCTTTCTAAAATATTAATGGTTAATTTAAGTCATATACTGTAACAGATAAGTAGTCAAAAGAAGAGTTATATCTAAATAAATGTTTAACTAATGCTCTTAAAGTGAATTTTTTTTTTTTTAATGGATACCGTATGTATATGATACAATAAGTGGTGTAGCCAGACTTAGTCAGATAATTGTATAAAAAAAATTAGTCTCATCATTTTCTCTATACAATTATTAACATTAAAAAAAAAAAGCTCATGTTCAAATTTTGTTTTTGAGTTTTCTTTTATAATTTAAGAAAAAAAAATATTTAACTCATTGTTTTGATAGTGATTTTAAGTTTTAACTTTCAGAATTAATTATTATTTTTGAATGACACTTTGAATGAAAAGTATATCTTTTAAATTTATTTGTGCATTAATATACATAAGTAGAATTTTCGAAAATATTTGAATGAGAAGTAAAATTCTTTGTGTGCACTTATGTATTTAATTTTGTGTTCATTTCTTTTTTTAAAATGAATAAGCATATATTTCAATCAATAAATACTTAATTTTTTTAAATAGGCTAAAAAAATCATATTAATGAGATCAATATTCTAACAAATATTACGCATTCAATAAATATATTAATAATTATAATCTCACTCCCATGTGACTTCGCCATACAATTATGGTGTTGTTCAGCTTGATGAAAAGATGGAGATTATAATGGATATCCTTTTTGTCTAATTTTTCAAATGCAGTTCAGTTTATGATTATAAATTATTACTCTCTTCAATTCTTTTTACTTGTTTTTTTTTCTATTTGGAACTTTAGAAAATAAAAGATCTCTTTATTATTTTATTTTTTTCTTATTATCTTTAATAAACATTTAATTACTTAATATACTGATTAATTTTTAATAAGGGATAAATTAATAAAATATATTTTTTTCTCTTAAAATTGAAGCTATTCCCGAACACACAAACTTGAGACTTGGCTTATTGCTCATTGGTGGCTTAATAACTCGGCTGAACACTCTCGAGTTATTCTTGTTTTTATTTCTTTCTTTTTATCCATAATTTATTTATAAAGTAAATGGATAAATAATCTCTAAAAAATTAGATTGACATTAAATTAATTTTAAAATTTATTTTGACATCAAATCGATTTTACCGTTAGTGCTATCATTAGAAGGCTTATGTGACAGTTAGATTTGACAAAATAAATTCTAATATGGACAATTCTATAAAAAGAAATTGTTGAGTTAAAAAACTAATTTGCCCATTTGTTTTAAAAGATTTAAGAGAAAGCAAATCCCTAAATTTCCAAACTCACTGTTATGCTTTGCGTTCTGCTATATTATGTTTGTTCTTCAAACATGGAAGCTCCAAGTGAGTCAAGTTGCCATAGAAGATGCCAAAATGAGCTGAAAGTCGAATTGCTTGAGGTGGTGAATGACTCTTCACTAGAAACTATAAAGAAAATGCAAATCTAACCAAAGGTGACCTCTTCTTTAGAGATAATGGAGAATGTAGCTAGAATAATTGTGCACTGTGATTGCCTTAGAAAAGTTGTCATTCTCACATAAAAAATCACTAAGGATCCAAAAAGGCAATTTTACATGTGCCCATTATACAAGGTGGTTTCTGACATTTTTATTCTTCATCTTTCATGCCTGTTCTGGTTTGTAGTGTTGATTTGATCTATTTAATCACTATAAAAAAATAGGTATTTAGCGGTGATTTTTTTGTATATTTAGTGACGATTATAACTCCCGCTCATTACCTTTGTGGCATTTTTTGGAATCACTGCGAATTCTTGGGTCGAGAAGTATTAGCAACGGTTGTTTCTGCACTTAACGACAGTTATAATAAGCCCCAAAAATGTTGTATATAGCGATGATTTTTTTTTCCTAAAATTTGTAGCGATTTTATAACCCCTGCCAAGTGTAGTACATAGCGGCGATTTTTACTGAATTTAGCGGTGATTTTTCAGGATTTTTTTTTTAAAAAAAATTATTTTTTGCAACGATTTTTTTACATTTAATGGTGATTTTGTAGGAAATTTTTTAAATAATTTTTTTTACGGTGATTTTTTCTACATTTTACGGTGATTTTTCAGAAATTTTTTTTAAAAGAAATTTGTTTCTCGTGGCGATTTTTTCTACATTTTGCGGCGGTTATCTAGAAAATATTTTTAAAAAAATTTGTTTTCTGCAATGATTTTTCAAAAAAAAAATTTTAAAAATATTTTTTACGGCGATTTTTTATGCATTTGTGACAGTTTTTAGAAAAAATTTTAAAAAAAATTGCTTTTCGCGGCGGTTTATCTTGTATTTTGCAACAATTTTCAAAAAAAAAATTTGTGGCGGGTTTTTTCCCTATTTTTTAAGAAAAAAATCTTTAAAATACAATGTTTCAAATATATTTTTTTCCCTATCCTAATTTTTCCTTTATTTCCTTTATCTTTTACCATACTACAACAATAATTTATAATAAATATATACATTTTGAACAAATGAAATTAAATATGAATTTTACATTAATAATAAATATTCAAACATTTGTTTATCAAACATTAGAATTTAACAATCCTATACATAATTTAACAATTGAAGAGTTCAAATCAAAGTTATGTGTCACGACTATAATGGGAAGAGTGCCTTACATCTGCGACATGTCCACTTCCTACATCTGGTAACTGTAAAATTAAATTAAAGTAAGTTATTATACTAACCTTAAAAATCATCATATAAAAATCATTAAAATACAACAACCAATATAGC
>JANHAO010023411.1:0-11906 GCA_026873985.1 Saraca asoca
ATTCCCATCCATTCTTAATTGCCAATGTAAAAATTATTGGATAGATGGATGATTAATTGTTCTAAACAAAAAATTAAGTAAAAGTAATATTTATCAATGAATTATGGGAGCAACCAATTGAACAAGAAGACATTAAGGTCCCTTGTTTGATTCAAACAAACAATTTAAATATGAATGTTTTTCTCTTCGATGTAAGAAAGATAAATTGTCAGTTATGAACTATTAGGAAGTTAGGGACTGGAATGCAATTTTCCCTCCCGGACTCATGAAGCAAAATGACATCGTTTTGCTAAGTGCATTTCATGTTAGTTGTAGGACAAAGGATGATCACATCTCACTCTTGTCTAGCCAAAGAAAATCAATCTGTGCCCTAACAGAGCAAATGGACTCAACTTCTACTGAGCTACTCCTTGCAACCAAGATCAAGAGGGAAGCTTCTAAGAAGGAGGAAGGCTGGTCATTGGGGAAATTTTGGCAATAACATCCTCCTATTTTGAGTCCTCTTTAGTCTTCTATTTTTTGCAACTCACTGATAGCCCTGTTCCATGAGTCCTATTTGCTTTTTTGGCATAAGATGGATCTTTTATTTCGAACTAGGGAGCTTTAGTAGCTAGGTGTTGTTTCTGTTTTAGATGGGTAGGATTGAGATTAGTAATTGATCAATTGTGTTATTCTAAACTTACAGTTTGCTGAAGCTTGATTGTGAGCAACCCCAGAGTTTTTAGCAAACAAGTCAAGTCTTAGCTGTAAATAAGACTTTCTTTCAATGAGTATGGCTTGGCTTATACTTGTTGTATTGCTGGTTAGATATAGAATAGTTGTTGAACTCCACTGCATATGGGCTGTATGAGTTCTGGGTAAAAGCTCCTAAATTATTTATATGGCTAGTGTAAGAATAGGGGTTTATCATGACCATTATTTAAGGAAAAGGGGAGAGGTTGATTCAATATTAAGGTGAGGTCCTCTCTTCAGTTAGGTTGTTATTAGGTGGGGTGGAAGGAAATTTCAGTAAAAGGGTGAAAGACTTAGGTTGTTGTGTGGTAAGAAAAAAAAACAACATAAATAGGAGAAGAAAAAAGGAGTGGCCATAGAATGGTAGGAAATTGCTGGTGATAAGAATATGAGTGATATTTCATTTCTTGTCTCTGTTACTTTTGTAATGGCTTTGCATGGCTGTGTTTCTATGATTGATATGGATCTTCCATGTGAAAATTCTTCAAGCAACCTAAAACTCATAAAGAATTACAAATACAAATAAGTAAATGAATAAGGCATAATTAGTGATAATTGGAGAGATATGAGGGAGAAAGAGGTGATGAGGGATAAGGGATTGAAGAGGATATTGAATGATGCCTTCAAATAAAAAGAGTTCAAGCTGCTTGGAGAATTTTTAAATGGGTGGTCCATATAGTTTCAATTAGTTATGTAGGTTTTGGAGTTAGCTAGAGGTTGTTACACTCAGTTATTCCTCCAGTACTTTGCATTCTTTTATATAATTTTGTTGTTGATGTGTGATATGATTTAAATAGTAGGATTGATTCACCTTTTTCCCCAGATTTCTTTGCCTGGGCATGAATCAGGGTATCGTGCCCTTTTACCTTGTTTTATTTTTAATTGTAGAGTAGAGTCAACATTTTTGTATTGATGTGAGAAGTATTATAGCTAGCCTTATTAAGGAATAACATAGCTAGCACTTATTATTATTATTATCTTTTTATTCTCTTCCTTGTTAGTGAATCCGATTATGCTTTGCTGCTGTTTTATTTATACATATGTTCCCATAACTTAGGCCTAATATTTGTCACCAAATTTAAGTTTTGGATATGCTATGGTAGTGTATGCATGTTAGACTCTTTGGCTGATCATCCTAAGTAGTAATAGGTTTATTATCCTACTCACTGAGTTTTATGTAAAAACTCACCCTTTTTATTGTTTTGCTTGTTGTTTTCGACTCCCAGGCTACCCCTATCCTACCAGTACAGCCACCTACTGGCTTTGCACTGCCTCCTTGATGATTTACTAAAGCGAGATATGTTTTGCTTGGTTCAATTTTGACAGTAAGGGACTGAATGCACTTGTTAAGTAGAATAGTGGTGTGGTATTGTTATGCATAGAGGGTATGTTGTAAAGTTGGTATAGAACTAGCTGTAGTGGGTTTGTATAGGAAGTTTTTTTTTTTGTTTCTTTGAAGGATATGTAACCTGGGAAGGTCTAGCACATAGGGGAAATGCTACCGATTTATTTGTAGAAAAACTAAAGTTAAACCCAAAAAATATATTACAGTTTGAAGTATTTTACATTGGTGATTAATGTATATATATGTTATGTTCACCTTAATTTTTTTTTTATATATTTCCCTACATTAGTTTAACTAGTTTTGGTCATGAGACTAGGAGGCCAATACTCATGGTAGTATGCCCTGTTTAGTGGGAAAAAAAAGGTATTGGTAGGAAAAAGGGTCATAACAAGATGGTATCAAAGCTATAAGTGCATGGGTCCCAAGTTGCTTAATGAGGTATAAACATATCCAAAATTTGTGCTAAGCATGCCCAAGAGCGCAAGGCACAAATAAGGGTATGGTTGCACCCTTCCAAGGAATGTTGAAATTTTTTTTTAGCAAACATCAAATGTGAATTAGAGGGTGAAATTTGATCATGACATTTTTTACTATTGGTTTTAAGACAACAAAAAAGAGGGAAATAACAAATCACACCTCCTTGAACTAGGTAGGCTACTTGTAGAGGGAGCTAAAGTGTTGTGGCATTTGATCGAGCTTTTCGAGGGACATCCACTTCTTTTTCTCCGAGGGGTCAGGGAAGAAAAGGAGTTAGAATTTGCAGTAAGGGCCAAGGTAGAGCGGTGCAAGAGGAGGTGATCAATGAGTTCACATAGGTGAAGATAAACCTCTCTACCTCTAAAGCTCCTTTATGGGCTAGGAATCTTATTAGAGCTGTTAATAAAACGGTGAATGAATTAACTGCTCAAAGGTTGCAGAGACAATATCAACAAGAGGAACAAGCATCCTTGCCTCCACCACCATTGGCAAGTTTAGCACAAGCAAATTTTAGGAATTTCCTACAATAAATTTTAAAAACTTAAACCATCGCGGTCTGCGGGTGTTAGTTCCCACATGGATCCACAAGCATTTCTGAAGTAGATTAAAAGATTGTGGATGGTGTTGGAATGTCCTAAAATTTTGGCCATTAGATTGGTAGGGTTTCAACTTGAGGGCTCCACTGCAGATTGGTCTCACTCATGGGAGAATTGAGGTCAAGTGAAGGATCTTCCTAAGACTTGGGAAACTTTCCAAATAGCTTCTTTTAGTAGTTCTTACTAGAAGGAGAAAGATATAGGAAATTGCAAGAATTCTTGAGGCTTAAGCAAGAGAAGATGTCAATGTCCAAATATGTTGCTAAGTTTTTTCATTTATCCCAATTTGCAAAGGATCTTATTTATATTGAAAAAATAAAGGCTCAGAGGTTTGTGGATGGGCTGAATGACATTTATTTTAGGCCTCTACTTTCTTTCCCATTGGTGTGACCATTCGAGTAATTTTGGTGGGGAATCTTCTAGCAGAGGCCATGAAGGAGGATCTAGACAATGAGTCAAGTATTTGCCTTAACCCGGAATGAAGCCCAAGCATCAAATGTGGTGGTTATAGGTAATCTTTTAGTTCATTTGATTCAATCTTGTGTCTTGTTTAGTCCTGGTGTGACTCACTCTTTTATGTCCCCTTATTTAGCCTCTCAGATTGGCCAAACTTACATACCATTGAGTTCTCAATTGTTAGTATCTACTCCATTAAGGAAAACATTGATTGCTAGTGAAATGATTCCCTCTTGTAAAATTGATGTTCATGGAATTATTTTACCAATTGATTTGATTATCTTAGATATGAATGATTTTGACGTCATCTTATGCATAAATTGGTTATCAACTTATCATGTGTGTATAGATTGTCATAATAAAGTATTGAGCATTCACTCACCAGGTGGGGATGTTATAGTATTTCAGGAAGATCATGACAGAGGTTTCACTCAATTTATTTCTATCATGGATGTGAGGAACTTAGTTAGGAAGGGATGTGAAGTTTTTCTTGCTTGGGTGATGGATACAAGCAAACCTAATGTAAAACTGAAAGATGTTTTGGTAGAGCGAGATTTCCTAAATTTTTTTCCAGAACAATTACCTAGCATGCCGACGAAGTGAGAAATCAAATTTTGTATTGACATAATCTTTGGTAATGAACTTATATCCTTACCCCCTCATAGAATGGCACCAACAAAACTAAAAGAGCTAAAAATATAGCTTCAAGACTTGATAGATCAAGGCTTCATTCGACCAAGCACCTCACCTGGGGGGCTTTGGTGTTGTTTGTGAAGAAGAAAGATAGGACATTGAGACTGTGTATTGACTACAGATAGTTCAATCAGATTATCATGAAAGATAAATACCTTTTGCTTCTAATAGATGATTTGTTTGACTAATTTCAAGGTGTTTGCTGCTTCTCAAAAATTGATTTATGTTCAGGCCATCACCAACTATGAATTCAACAATGGGATGTCCTAAAAATAGTTTTTTTGTAATTAGTATGGTCATTATGAGTTTTTGGTGATGTCCTTTGGATTGACAAACGCCCTTACAACTTTCATGGATTTAATGAATAGAGTTTTTTGACCCTTTCTAGATCAATTTGTTATAGTGTTCATTGATGATATATTGGTGTATTCTAAAAGTGAATAGGAACATGAATATCACCTGAGGCTGGTTTTACAAATCCTTCAAGAACATCAATTGTATTTGAAGTTTTCCAAATGTAAATTTTGGCTTTTGAGTGTAACCTTTTTGGGGCATGTAGTTTCTAAAGAAGGCATTAGTGTGGATCCTAAAAAGATTGAAGTAATGCAGACCTGGCCTAGACCAACCTTAGTAATAGAAATCTAAAGCTTTCTTGGGTTGGCTTGTTATTTTCAATGATTTGGAAAAGATTTCTCCCATATTTCAGCTTTTATGACAAAATTCACCCAAAGGAATGTCTCCTATGACAAAATTGACACAAAAGAATGTTAAGTTTGTGTGGTCATTCCAATGTGAGAAAAGTTTCCAACATTTGAAACATTGTCTTACTTTTGCTCTGCTTCTGGCTTTGGCCACAAGTGGTGGCAGGTATGTAGTCTATTATGATGCATCTAGAATGGGATTAGGGTGTGTACTTATGTAGTAGGAAAAAGTGATAGCTTATTCTCTCATTAACTTAAAAAGCATGATATGCAATATCCTACCTATGATTGAGAGATGGTAGCAATAGTTTTTGCTTTGTAGATTTGGCACCATTATTTGTGTGGTGAATCCTATGAAATCTACATTGATCACAAGAGTTTAGAATATGTTTTTGAGCAAAAGGATCTCAATTCAAGGTAGTGTCACTAGATGGAATTAGTGAAAGATTATGATTGCTTCATTCTCTATAATTTGGGTAAAAGCCAATGTCATTGTTGACACTTTAAGTAGGAAGTCTGCAAGGAGTTTGGCCCATATAAGAGTTGAAAAGAGACCTCTAATTCAGGAGGTGAATTAAGTGGGGATGGATGACTTTTAGCTATAGATAACAGAAATTGGAATTCTAGTGGCACAGATGCAAGTTCATTTTCCTTTGATAGAATAGATTATGTTAGCTTAAGATCAAGACCCAATCTATTTTAAGCTCAAGGCAAAGGTAAGAAAGGAGAAAGAAGTAGCATTGTTAATATATGAGTAGAGAGTTTTAACTTATCAAGGCCGGGTGTGGGTACCTAAAGTAAATGGATTGAGGTAGCAGCTTATGCAAACTGCCCATTCCTCATCTTATGCCATGCACCACGGAAGTAACAAAATGTACCATAATCTAAAAATAAGTTATTAGTAGGTAGGTATGAAACAACATATAGCGGAGTTTGTTGGTCAATATCCAATTTGTCAACAAGTAAAAGTCAAACATCAGCCCCTCACAAGGTTACATCAAAACGTAGAAATTCTAGAGTAGAAGTGGGAAAAGTTACTATAGACTTTCTTGTAGGGTTGCTAAAAACACTAAAAGGGTGTGACTCCATCTGGGTAGTTATTAACAGGTTAACAAAAAGTCCACACTTCCTTCTAGTTAAAAAAATGTTCTCAACTTCTTAGTATGGTTAGTTGTACTTAGATCGAATTGTAACTCTTCATGGAGTTCCTTTATCCATTATATCTGATTGAGGTGCTTAGTTTATAGCCAGGTTTTGGAAATTTTTTCAAGAAGCTTTAGGGTCACAACTTTACTTTAGTACATCTTTCCACCCTCAAACTGATGGTCAATCTGAAAGAATGATACAGGTATGGAAGAAATGCTTTGAGCATGTGTCTTGGATTTTGAAGGTAGTTAGGAACGATACCTACACTTGATAGAATTTGCTTATAATAATAGTTACCACATTTCCATTCAAATGGCCCTGTTTAAAGCCTTGTATGGGAGAAAGTGTAGGTCACTAATAAGGTGGTTCAAGGTAGGTGAAGCTAGGTTGTTAGGGTTAATCCAAGATGCAATAGAAAAAGAAAAGTTGATCCAGGAAAAGTTAGTAATGGCTTAGAGTCGACAAAAATCCTATGCAAATCAAAGATGGCAAAATCTAGAATTCACTATTGTGGATTAGGTTTCCTTAAAAATTCCATCTATGAAGGGAATAATGAGATTTGGTGAAAAGGGGAAGTTGAGCCCTCATTTTATCGGCCCATTTAGTATTGTGAAGAGGATAGATGAAATGGCTTATCAATTAGACTTACTTGTGGAACTTTTAGGGGTGCATCCAGTGTTTCATGTGTCTATGCTAAGTAAATATGTGTCAGATCCTTCTTATATCCTCACCCGAATACCAATTGAAGTAAACCAATGTTTGACTTATGAAGATCGACCAATATCTAGATCGTCAATCTCAAAAAATTTTGTCCCAAAAAGTATCCTTATATTAGGGTTTTATGGGAAAGATAGGAGCATACTTAGGAACCTAAACAACATATGAGAGAGAAATATCCTTATTTTTTCACTTAGGTGTAGTGCTTTTCCTTCTTTCCTTTACTCACCCTTATGCTTTTAAAAAGAAAACAATCATAGAATTTGAGGACAAATTCTGTTAAAAAGGGAAGATTTTGTAAGAAAAAAATTGCCAATTATGAACTATTAGGAAGTTGGGGGCCAGAATGCAATTTTTCCTCCCGGTCTCATGAAGCAAAACAACATTATTTTGCTAAGTGCATTTTGTCCCACGACTCACTCTTGTCCAACAAAAGAAATTCAATATATGTCCTAGTAAAGCAAACAAACTTGATTTTCGCTAAGCTACTCCTTGCAACTGAGACCATGAGGGAAGTTACTAAGAATGAGGAAAGTTGGTCATTGGGGAAATTCCTATAGCAACATCCTCCTATTTTGAGTCCTTCTTGGTCCTCTATTTTCAGCAACTCACCGATAGCCTTGTTCTAGTGAATCTTGTTTGCTTTTTTGGTATAAGATGGATCCTTTATTTCGAACTAGGGAGCTTTAATAGGTAGGTGCCATTTTTATTTCAGATAGGTAGGGTTGAGATCAGTAATTGATCAGTTGTGTTATTCTAAACTTACAATTTGCTGAAACATGACTGTGAGCAAGCCAAAGTTTTCAACAAACAAGTCAAATCTTAGCCATAAATAAGACTTTCTTTTAGTAAGTAGGGCCTAGTTTATACTTGTTGTATTGCTAGTTAGTTATAGAGTAGTTATTGAACTCCACTACATATGGGTTGTATGAGTTTCGAGGTGAAAACTCCTAAATTATTATATGGTTAGGGTAAGAATAGGGGTTTATCATGACTGTTATTTGAAGAAAAAGGGATAGGTTGATTCAATAGTTAAACGAGGTCCTCTTTTCAGTTGGGTTGTTGGTAAGTGAGGTGAAAGGAAATTTCAATATAAGGGTTTGAGACTTAGGCTATTATGTGGTAAGAAAAAAAAAAGCATAAATAGGAGAAGGAAAAGGGAGTGGCCATAGAATGATAGGAAATTGTTGGTCATAAGAATATGAGTGATATTTCGTTTCTTGTCTCTACTACTTTTGTAGTGGCTTTACACAACTGTGTTGTATGATTGATATGGATCTTCCATGTGAAAATTCTTCAAGTAGTGTAAAACTCGTAAATAATTACAAATACAAACATGTAAATGGATAAGGCATAATTAATGATAATTGGAGAGATACAGGGGAGAAAGAGGTGATGGAGAGTAAGGGATTGAAGGGGATATTGAATGATGCCTTCAAATAAAAATGGATCAAGCTGCTTAGAGAATTTTTAAGGGATCAAGCAACCAATTAGAGATTGTTGCACTCAGTTATTCCTCCAGTACTTTTCCTTCTTTTATATAATTTTGCTACAATGGTGTGAAATGATTTAAGTAGTAGGACTGATTCATCTTTTTCCCCAAATTTCTTTTCCTGAGCATGAATCGGGTATCCTGCTCTTTTGCCATGTTTTGTTTTCAATTGTGAAGTATAGTCAACATTTTTGTGTTGATGTGAGCAGTATTATAGCTAGACACTTTAAGGAATAACACAACTAACACTTATTATTGTTGTTGTTATTATTATTATTATTATTATTATTATTATTATCTTTTTCTTCTGTTCCTTATTAATAAATTTGGTTGGGCTTTGTTGCTGTTTTATTTATGTATATGTTCCCGTGACTTGGGCCTAATATTTGTTGCCAAATTTAAGTTTTGGATATGCTGTGATAGTGTCACGCCCCAACTCCTGGGCACGTGACCAGTATAGAAGGCCACCCGTAGGGAACCTCTTACAAGCCTATATATGCAACACACATGCAAACACATGACCATTATTTAGTCAACTATGAGCATTTTACTTCTTGTCAAAAATCCAATAGAGTTTTCCCTCTTTTTCGGACATTTCGGCATAAAGCCTACACAAACATCAAAGGGCAACACACCTATCACAACCTGTATAACAACATAAAATTATATAGTGGCCTAGACTATACAATAACAACCTACTGGGCATCCAGACAAAGCATACAGATCATGTGCATGCAATCCTATCCAACTGCCAAGTCACATTACCATTTTTATACCTTTCAATTTCCACGAATAGTGGTCTACAAAATGGGAAGGCCAGAGAGGCTTCTGACTCTGAAAAACATGGAAACAAAAAGAGTGAGTTTCTAGGAAACTTAGTGAGTAAACAATCCCTTTAAAAACTCATTTATAAATCATATTCAAAACTAATTTAAATCAAGAAAATAAGCTTACCTGAATCATCATCTACAATTTCAAAATAATTTTCAGAAAATTCAATTTTGCCAAGAATGTCAAATAATCGGAAACATAATTATCAGATAATGTAGTACTCAACATCATAACGTAGCATAAAATCAAATCAATAATAAATTTCAAAATTTACCAATACTTCATATAATAAACATCGACTGCAATTTCAAGGACAACTCCAAGAGGGAACCATCACATCATCATCTCACATAAGCATGACTCATCTAGTGCGTCCGCCAGGTCCTCATGCTGCATGACTTATCCAACGCATCCATCGGGTCCTCATGCTATAATCATAATCCTTGTCCCACCTTATCTCTCCATCACACACACTCACACGAGTGCACTCACGGGTTCCCAATGAGTTCTCCGGGGATTCCAAATCATTCAACAAAATTGATTATATAATACAATTTTCAAACAACAGCATTTTCTTATCATAGCAATCAAAAATTCATTTTCGGGTAAGCAACATCATCAAAATATTCAGAAAGCAACAAAAGTATTTTCAATCTCAATTTAACATGTAGGAAACATTTTTTTATCAGTTCCCATGATACAATCAGAAAACAAAAACGTTTTCATCACAACAAATCATTGCATAAAATTATTCAATATACAAACAAAATTTCAAAATCACGTATGAACATGATAAAATTTCAATTCCTCAAAAATCATATTATTCAGTACATAAATATCATTTAGAATATACTAAAGGGGATTATTGTGTGAGGGAGATAGTTTACTCACCTTTGAAGGCATCAATCCGACTATTCGAGAATTTGTTGAAAGCCAAGATTTCGAACATTTACGAACTCTATACTCTATCCAAAACATATCTAAATCATAATAATAACAAAAGTTTCCAATTTCATTATCTATGTATTTTCAGGTTTACACAATAAATTTGATATCAAAGTGCATGGTTAGTACAGAATAAATCCGATGATGTAGGATTACTTATCAGATCTCGATGTGTATACTGAACCCAACACTCACTGAACAGAGGCTGGCAAGAGAGGAAAGTAGGACTCACCAGAAAAAGAAAAGGGAGCTGCTATTGTCATCATCGGGTTGCATCATTCTGTCACACACGGCAGTGCTAACGAAGACATTGGCCGAAAAAGAAAAGTTTGCCGGATGAACTACACCAAATCGAAAGGAGGCTTTGATGCTTGGAAGGTTGTTGGGAAGTGCTCGTGTGATCAGGAGTGGATGTCACTGGCAACTTGAACTCATCGGTAAAGGAAGACCACCGGAAATGAGAAAGGAATGACGGGAGAGAGCTAACTTTGGCTGAACGGAAAAAGAAGTAGAACCGGAGGGAGAAGGCATCTGTGGGGGCTAGTCATGGTGGCACAATGCCGAAGGGAGGACTTTGGCTAGCCAGAACACCGTTTGGCCAGAGGGAGGGAGGGAGAGAGAAAGAGCCGGAAGTTTTCAAAAAAAGAAAGCGCCCAGAAAAAGAAAGAAGGTCGGGGGAATCAGCTACTGGCAAGGCCGGTTCTCCAAAATGAGAAAATTTGTAATTTGGCTCCTAAAATTTCCACCGCCTTTCACTAGGGGCCAACTTCAAAGATTCTTTCAATTTAATCCTTGTCGAATTTTTAATTTGGTCCTTCTACCACATTTTTTTTCAGGTATTACAGATAGTGTATGTATGTTAGACTCTTTAGTTGATCATCCTAATTAGTAATAGGTCTATTATCCTACTCATTAAGTTTTGTGTAAAAACTTACCCTTTTTATTGTTTTGCTTGCTATTTCAGCCTCCTAGGCTGCCCCTACCACTATAAGAAAACACGTTATTTAGCGGTGGTTACGTAGTGTATATAGCGGCGATTTGAACCGCCGCAGAGTACAATAGCGAAGGTTACGAGAACTGACAGAAAACATACTGTCGGGTCAACATTAGTGGCAATTAAACAGAATCACTGAAAAAATGACATTTAGTGAAAATTTAGCGGAGGTTAATTAACTGCCGCTATTATTTTTTTTTAAAAAATTACAATTTAATTTAGTGGGGGTTAAGTAACCGCCACTAATTTTTTTAAAAAATTTACTGTTTAATTTAGCGGGGGTTAATTAACCGTCACTAAATTTTTTTAATATTTTTTTAAAAATTTATTATTTAATTTAGTAGGGGTTAATTAACCGCCACTAAATTTTTTTAATATTTTTTTAAAAAATTTAAGTCATTTAATAAATCTATCAATTCCTTGTATCTCTTTGCCCATACCATCTTGCCCAAGAAATATGCCTAGCTAGTGACTTTAATCCTTTCTCATCCATCAGCCCAAGTGAAACCCTGCCAAACATCCAAATAATGCATTCTAGTACAAGCTAATTTTTAGAAAAACTATTTCAGTAGCCAAAAGGAAATACAGAAGAGTAAATATTAAAGAACAAAATATGGCATAAAGTACATCCAGTACTACTGTATGAAGCCAAAGTCTTTTCTCCTATCACGAACAAACATGGGAAGACAACATGAAAGATCTTACTCTATGTGTGTGTGTGGATCTAATTAAAAAAATTCACATGGCTTGGTCCTCTAAAATAATGTAAATGTGATAGAAA
>JANHAO010023412.1:0-11912 GCA_026873985.1 Saraca asoca
AAATATTTGTGTCCAGTTTATCTTCATTCTTCTCAATTTTACTTTAGTTGTGAATCTGCTTTGTACCATAATCATCCCAACAATTAGCTATCAAATTTAGTCGTATCATTTTAGTGAGTCACAAGTAAACATGCGATTGTACCCCCAAAAATAAATAGAGATGTTATTTGACTTGATTTCTAATGGTGCTTTCATTATAGATATGTAAAACTTCGATTCTGATGAATATACAAGGGAAAATTGTATTTTCTCAATGAAATGTAGAAGAATATGACTAGATTATTATGAAAATGAAAAAGAAAGGAAAGTAACCCAATTATATCCATTTCACAAAATTTGATAGAAATTATAACTATGAAACGCGGAAAAATAAAGCTTTTGTTTTTTAGGTTTAAGGGAAAAGAAAGCACAACCTAAAAAGTACTCATCAATACATTTGTTGGAATTTCCTTACGTAGACTATCATGATTTAATTAAATTATGTTATTGAATTAAATAAATGTCACAATAATTAATTATTATTAATTAATTAATTATGTGATCAAATTATTAAACATGTAATAACATCTAAGTTATTGATGGACTTAGTTGCATGAGACTTGTCATTGGGTAGTCAATGATAATAGGGTTGTTATAGGCTAAATTTGGGATTACCCAAATGGGCTAGCAAAAGGCCCAAAGTAGTAGCAGATTCGCAGCTCACTAAGGTACCAAAGATGCCTTAGCCTTGGTTCGCTCGTTCAATAACAGATCTTATGTGAGCTCAAACCAACTCGACCTCCCTATTTGGAAAGCAGCAGCGGCCCCAAGCCGATGGTTTCGGGTCACGAGGTGTAGCTCTCAGCAAGAGGCTCGCTGGGCAGGAAACAAGCATTTGTCACACCCGAGTAGACAAGGATCCCACCCATAGAAAATAATCTATAATAATCGGATTGAAAGATATGTTTTGTCTTGTATGTACACTGCATGATGTAACATATTTATGACTTGTAAAGTTACTATTGTAGCCTCCTCCCATCTATAAATAGGAGGAAGTAGCACTCTGTAAGCATGCTAAGGCTGAAAGACCATACTGAAATTCTGTAGAAATTCTTCTATATCAATACACTATCATGGACATAGGATCTGATATTGTCTAGATTTAATCGAACCACGTTAAAAAGTTCTATGTTTCTTGTTACTCTTCTTCTTCTTCTCGCCTTCTTGCATTTATTTACTATGATTGAAGATAGATTGCAACTTGAGTCCTAAAAGAACCTCTTCAGTTGGCAGGATTCTGGCAGAATCAAAATTCACCGTCAACATTTTGGCACTGTTTGTGGAAACTCATCTGCAGTTTGGTTGATTCTCTGCATTCAGGTTCGTCCTGTGTCCAGTCGTAATGGCAAGAGGAAAAGCTATTAGAAAGTCTCAGGCTACCAGTAACCACTTTGAAGGTCATACGGTGAATTCTTCTACCTCAAGGACCGTCAACGGCTTGCCCTCCTCTGTTCACCACTAACCTGCTATTACTATGCCTAAGAGCGACAAAATGCAAGCTTGGCATCGATGCCAAGAGGCATTGGAAGATACAGTAAAGGAAATGGCTAAAGTGGTTAAGGTGTTGGCATAAGCATAAGATCAGGGGTGTACAAAGACAAGCTAAAGTCATCGCACCTAAGAATGGTCACTAACAGTAGCAAGTTGAAAGCTAGAACAGGGTTAACCAAGAGTGCACATCAGATCGTCACTTACTTGACTAGGAAGGTAGGAAAAGTCACCAGCCCACCAACGAGCGTTCAGAAGTGTTAACTCAATTGATAGAGGAGTTATTACAGAGGGTGAAGCAACTAGAAGAACACTCTTAAGGCCGAAGCAATTGGGGACGGCCCGAGGGCTAATCCCCCTTTTCTAAGGAGATTAAGTTGGAACCTCTCCCGCACAAGCTTAAAGCTCCTATGGTTTCACTGTATAATGGGGATAATGATCCGCACAACCACCTGCCTATGTTCAACAACTAGATGGACCTCTAGACAACTAATTCCCTAGTCAAATGCCTCGTCTTCCCAGTCATATTGGGAGATGCACCTTAAGCTTGGTTCAGGAATCTCCCAATCGTAACATCAGCAGTTAGGAGGAATGCCAGGAAAAATTCCTTAGTCAGTACTGAGCATTGAGGAAGCAACTCACACCCTCTTGCCATCCTGCTATAATCTTTCAGCATAAGCATAAGTCATTAAAAGATTATATTGCTCAGTTTAGATGCAAGACTGACAATGTAGAGAGCCAATCCAATGAAGCCATCTTAACAGCCATATCAGTAGGGCTCTTCAAAGATGGCAAGCTATATAAAAGTATATACAAATCCCCAATAACAGACCTGGGAGAGTTCTACGATCGAGCTACTAAGCAAATCAAGTGGGAAGAGACATTTGGTGCAAAGAAGCCCAAATTGGACAACCTAGGCCAAAGTAGAAGGAGGAATAGTTATGAGGATACAAAGAGTGGCTTAACCGCCAGCTCGCGAAGAGGGGCAAGGCCGAGCGACCTCAACAATTGGTTCATCACGAGCACTACAGTGTCTTATCAGATACTCCTAATAGGATTTATGCAGCAGAAAGGAGTAGAGAGGACTTTGAGACTCCTACTCCCTTATGGACTTCTTGTGTAGGAAAAAATACAAACAAATTCTGTACATATCACAACGAAGTGGGGCATAGCACTTCGGATTGTTAAGCCTTAAGAGATGCAATTAAAGACTTGATAAAAAAGGGCACCTAAGGGAGTATGTATTGTGGCCTGCAACACAACAGCCTCCCCGACCTCAGCGGGACCCCAAGCAGGAGTAGTCGGCTATAGTGAGAACCATGTATTGACTTGTAATATGATATACGAAAATGGCCCAAATTTTGTGTAAGTTGGTTCATGTAGATTCCTTTAAAAAATTTTGGAAAACGTTTGACTTGGTCTCATGATCCTAAGATGTGCACACTTTGCTAACTGAGTCTCAAATTATGATTGAGTGCCACATTAATGCGACCAGCAAAGCTTCACATTATCATAGCCTACTTTTTGGTATTGCACCCATATGATTAAGTATTCGCAGCTTTCATGCGATTGAGTATTTGCAGCTCTCATGCGATCTAAAGCTCGTGCATGTGAGTAACTTTCTTAGCCACTGCATGCACGCAGCAATCTTGCCATGCACACAAGCCACTGTGTGCATGCAATTTTAAGCTCATGCATGCGAGCCACTTTTTTAGCCACTGCATGCACGCAATGATCTTACCATATATGCAACTAATTTTTTTAGCCACCGCATATGTGCAACTTAAAGCTTGTGCATACGAGCCACTTTCTTAGCCACCGCATGCACGCAGCAACCTTATTACGTATACAATTCACTTTCTCAGCCACCATATACGCACCATCATCAACCATGTATACGAGCCATTTTTTTAGCCATCGTGTGTATGCAATTTTAAGCTCTTGCATGTGAGCCACTTTCTTAGCCACCGCAAGCACGTAGCGATCTTACCATACATGGGAGCAATTTTCTTAGCCACCGCATGTGCGTAACTTAAAGCTCATGCATGCGAGCCACTTTCTTAGCCACCATGTGCATGCAATTTTAAGCTCATGCATTCGAGCCACTTTCTTAGCCATCGCATGCACACAGCGATCTCACCATACATGCGAGCAACTTTCTTAGCCATCGCATGTGTGCAACTTAAAGCTTATGCATGCAAGCCACTTTCTTAGCCACCGCATGCACATAGCAACCTTACTGCGTATACAAGCCACTTTCTTAGCCATCGTATGCGCACCAACATTAGCCATGCATATGAGCCACTTTCTTAGCCACTGTGTGTATGCAATTTTAAGTTCGTGTATACGAGCCACTTTCTTAGCCACTATGTGCATGCAATTTTAAGTTCGTGCATATGAACCACTTTCTTAGCCACTGCATGCACGTAGTGATCTTACCAAACATGCGAGCAACTTTCTTAGCCACCACATGTGTGCAACTTGAAGACTTCTGTATATGAGCAACTTTCTTAGCCACCATATGCATGCAATCTAAATTTTGTAGCTCTCATGCAATTTAAATTTCATCTCTCATGTAACCTAAATTTTGCAACTCTCATGTGATCTAAATTTTATGGCTCTCATACAGCCAAATACCCATAGCTTCCATGCGGCCAAGAGTTTGTAACTCTCATGTAATCTAAAATTCACAATTCGTAGGCAATTTCAAATAGGCATAAATTTTATATTGTTCAGATTCAAAAGGTGTGACCGATTGGTTATTTAAATGTCCCATTTTATTGTGATGATCACTTGAAGTTTAGTAATGTGTAGAACATATAGGCAACAAAATACAAGAGAGATGAAGAAAAGGTTCATTAAAAAGCCTTAGCGAGGTGCATTTACATCAGAAAGAGTCAAAATATAAGTCAAAGCAAGCTATAGCTAGTTCTTCTAGAAGAAAGATTGTCATGCAAGGGGAAAGCTCCCACCAATCAGAGGGTTAACCATTAAACCCTTACCGATTGGATGCTCACCGACTCGCTTAAGTCCTTAACTTTCTTCTTCCAGCCTCTTTCTTAGTAGCAAGCTCTTCCTTAGTTTTGCTTCTGGAACTGGGGAGTCTGGAAAAAGCCCACTAGAACGGTTGAAAAGGAGAAACCTCACAATCATAAGGACATAATCTAAGATCCGTACGAGATCTCTCCACATTACTGGAGAAATATTGTCTTCAAGGCTTCCTATGCAGCAAACCATACATGCTTTGCCAGAAAAATAGAATGCTGGATGTATGAGGGGCTCATCTGAAGTTCCCATCTAGTTTCTCTATAAAGGAAGAATGAGGGCTTCCTCTATCTTAAATAAAGCAACTTTGATCCCACTGAAAGGTCAAGAAGAACTCCTAACCACTTTCATTAATTGCCTTAGAAGAAAACGAGGCAGAAGTGTTAACAGGTATGGGACACGCATAATAGAAAGAATGGTCTAGAACATATCAAACAACAGATTGACTGAGAAACTTGATTGCATGATGATCTATGAAGAAGGCCCTTTAGTAGTAAGATCGTTCAACTCCTAACTCGCAAAGCGAGCTGAGAGTTAGGGGCTTATGTTACAGGCTAAATTTGGGATTACTCAAGTGGGCTAGTAAAAGGCCTAAAGTAGTAGCAGATTCATAGCTCATTAAGGTGCCAAAGATGCCTTAGCCTTAATTTGCTTGTTCAATAACAAATCTTGTGCGAGCTCGAACCAACTCGACCTCCCTATTCAAAAAGTAGCAACGACTCCAAGCTGAAGGTTTCAGGTCACGAGGTGTAGCCTTCATCGAGAGGCTCACTAGACAGGAAACAAGCATTTGTTACACCCGAGCAGACAAGGGTCTCACCCACAAAAAATAATCTGCAGTAGCTGAATTGAAAGACATGTTTTATCTAGTACATATACTGTATAATGTAACATATTTATGACTTGTAAATTTACTATTATAGCCTCCTTTCCTCTATAAATAAGAGGAAGTAGCACTCTGTAATTAAGCTAAGGCTAGAAAATCATGCTGAAACTCTGTAGAAATTCTTCTATATCAATACATTACCATGGACATAGGGTTCAGTATTGTCCGAATTTGGGTGAATCACATTAAAAAGCTTTATGTTTCATTTTTCTTGCCTTCTTGCATTTATTTGCTATGATTGGAGTTAGATTACAGCTTGAGTCTCAGAAGAACCTCTTTAGTTGGCAAGACTCTGGCAGAACCAAAATCCACTGTTAACAAGGTCAGTTAGTCTAGTAGGGTTATAACAGGATAGATCCCTACTTATATCCTAATAGAGCTATAGTTGCCCTATTGAAATTTCAAATATAATTCTCTCTCTTTTTTCTCTGCTAGGGTTATAAGGAGTGAACCTGCTAAAGAAGTTTTGTTATAATGGATTCTTAGGTAGCACTAAGTATGATTTTATTATTATTAATTAGATTTATATGTATAGATCTTATGTTTGTAATATGATTCAATAGATATGTTAATTTGGTTATTTCAATTTATCCTATTATTTTAACAATGGGTATCATAATCAAAATTTTTCTTTCATGTTACAAAGGTTTAAATTTGTGCATTATTATTATTATTATTATTATTATTATTATTATTATTATTATTATTATTATTATTATTATTATTTTGAGATTTTATCTTATCTATAATTTATGATGTAAAATTATTATGAATATGAGAACATGAGATTTAGTTATAATTTTGGCTTTATGTATTTCTAAATTAGTTACAATTTTTTTTAGAAACCTTCTTGAGGTGAAATCATGAATTGATATAACTAGAATTTTTTTGGGAGAATTCAATTCATAAATTCATTATATTTAAAAGAATTTTTTTTAATTTAATTTGTGATTACATCTTAAGAGTCTGTGATATGTAAATGACACAAAACAATTTGAATAAATACTGTTGGAAAGGTGCTTAATTATGAAATTTCTTAATATCCATTCAAGAAGAGAGTTTTGTTGAAGAATGATGTGGGTAAAAGAACTCATGCAAGAATTTTATTAAAAAAAATGGTTGAATTGAAAGAGTTTTTAAACTAGGTTGATTATATAGTTAATTACTCGTGTTAGTGGTTCATGGGGTGACATGCCACTATAGAGGTGATAGATGGTACTAAAAATTATATTGCCATGTTCCACTCTTCGAGCTCTATTTGTGGTAATTTTTTTAGATTTTTTTGAAAATGAAATATTTTATTTATTTTTTTTGCCAATTTGTTTGAGTAAATATTTAATGTTATTTGGGCTTGAAAATTTCATTATATCTTTGCTACATATTAGACTACTATTTGTAATTTTTTTCATAATTTTGTAGAAATAAAAATATTCTATGTAATTATTATCCTATTTATTTGAATATTAATTTCATTTTTTGGATATAAAAAATTTAGTGCATGATTCTTACATATTATATTATTGTATGTAATTTTTGTAGATTGATTTGATATTTTTGCATATTTGAATATTTTCTGGATTGTAGTATGTAATTTATAAAATTATATAAGAATCAATTTTACTTATATTATACCATGAAATTTTATGTAATTGTGTACTCATTTATCATGGGGCCAGTTGCATAAAATTTTGTTAAAATTAAATTTTAGAATTGCATTTAGGAAAGTACTATTAGTAATATATATGTCCTATCGATGATATATTATTAACATAGTTCGTTGGTGATCATATGAGTGTTAGGATTGTTTGTTATATTTTTAAAATTTTAAATATCTTATCAGTACTAAGTTTTAAGAATGAAGCATTCAATCTTTATGTTATATTATAAAGCCTTAAATGCCTATCAGTGTTGGGTTTCATAATATGATACTGTTTGAAATTGTATAGTTATTGAGGAAATATTATAGCATGACTACATTGAACATGCAATTTTAAAAATTTATGATAAATTTCATAAATTATTGTCTCTTTAATGTTTTGTTATTTATGCAATTGATTACTATGAAGATGATAAATGGGACTAATTATGAGGACTGGACTGAGTGGAAGATATCTGGGTTAAATTGCTGATATTATATTTGACAATTATCAAATTTCATATTTGATATGGAGAGAGAAAGAAAGAGAAAGAGAACCAAAGATAGATGATGACTCTATTCCTGCACAAGAGTTCTTCATAAAAAGTGAACACATTATACTAGAGTGTACTTGATGGTTATATTGTATACTAATGATAAAACCATCATGAAAAATATTGCTAACTCTCCAAATGCCAAAGTAATTATAGATTTTATAGCTGTTAAGTTTGTGAAATTCTATAAGGCTAAAAATGAAATTACCTGCCATTGTTGGATAAAACTGTTTAGTATAGTATTAATAGAATTAATGAGTATATCATGAAACTAGTATACTATTATGATTGCTCATGGGCATGAAAGTCGACTTAGAAAATATTCATTTGATTTAGCATGTTTTTAGAGTATGTTCCAATTAAAATTGATGTTTTTTAGATATCAAATCACACCTAAGAGAGTAATTAGACTTTTAGTAAAATGATTTCTATAGTTAGTCAAGTGGAGGATGACATAAATAATTGAAGAATCTTTGCCCTTACTTTGTTTCACATGGATCAAGTTTAGAGCATAGAAATCAATCACACTCAAAAGAACCTAATCTTGAGAAGCAAGAAAGCTTATTTGGGAGCGTATTACGATAAATTAAGATGTTTCACTGGCTATAGTGAGACGCTTCATCAAATACTTGATGGTTAGACAAAGGTATAATCATTTGCATTACAAATTTGTTTTAACAATTAAGAATCAAGAGGAAGCCAAGAGATAAAAGCCAATAGTTAGATTGAAAATAGTGAAAAAGTACAAGATGAATATGTAGAAGTAGTTACTGTTTAAAAATTAGAGAGTTAATCAATTAAATACTGCGATTTGATATAAAAAGTTTACAATTAATGTAGGATTCTCAATCCTATAGAACAGATGTCTAAGTGATATCTTCATAGAAGGATGGAATAATTGATAAAAGAGATACTTCATAACCTAGACTTATCCTTTTTCATAGCTGTATTGATTGTATCAAGGGAGATATTCCCTACTAGAGTTAGTGGACTAGAATTATGGATGTATTAGAGTTAATTCACAATAATATAGGTGAACTAATTACTCCAAGCGCTATAGGTGGATACTAATATTTCACCTTCATTGATAATTATTCAAGTTTTTTGTTAGGTGGAAATATCCATTGAAAAGTTAAAATCCTTAAATTCTTTTGGAGCATTTTAAAGTTGAGATTGAACTAAAACATGATAAAAAAATTAAGTGTGTCAATCTTAATAAAGGTGGTGAGTGTTATAAAGGTATGATAAACTAATATAAATTTTGATTCTTTAGTAAGATATTTACAAGATTATGAATTTTTTAGGCTAACAACCTTATGCTTGGAACACCCAAATAGAATTAGATCATAAGAAGGTTGAGTTACATGTTCATGGACATGATCAAATGCATGTTGGTGCATTTAATTTTACTAGACTTTATATAAGACGATGCTTTAAAGACTGCAGTATATATTCTGAATCAAGTCCTTAGTAAGTTTTTATTTAAAATCCCACATGATTTACTATATGGGGAAAAGCCTAGTCCTAGGCATTTCCATATCTGGGGTTGTAAGGCTAAAGTGAGGCCATATGATCTATTTGTTAAATAACTTGATCTGAAGACTATATTGATGATCACTTTATTGGATATCATAACAGCTGTAGAAGTAGCAGATTTTACTATCTGGCCCAATCCAACAAGGTAATTGAAGTACATTATTTTGTTTATTTTGAGGATTGGTTGGACAGTGGGAGTGAGAGATCATGAAACATCTCTCTCAAATAGATACAATTTGTTATTCTTATAACACTGTTACTAGTTGAAAATAAACTGAATAGATCTAGAAGATGATCCAATATAACATATGATAAAATCAATGGTGGAAATTGGAAAGCTTCATGCTTCGTTAGTTATAAAAAAGAACCAAGTCTTGTGAATAAAGTACCCTTGAGGAAACTTTAGATAGCTTGCAAATCAAAAATTACTAATGATCATATGGTATACCTAGAAGAGCACAAATTTGACATTAATGATGGTAATGATCTCACCAATGTTTTCAAGAAGCCATTTCAAGTTCTAATTCTTTTGAATGAATGAAGGCTATAAATGTTAGATTGCTTTGATGATTTATAATGATGTGTGAGATCATATAGAGTTATCTACTAGTGCAAGTCTATTGGATGCAAAAGGATATTTAAAATCAAAGGATACTCAAAAGGTGATTGAGAGGTACAAGGCCATATTGATAACAAAGGGCCACATTTAGGAAGAAGGCTTTGATTGTAGAATATTTTCTTTTCTATTTTAATTGAAGACTCATTTTGAGTTGTTATAGTACTGGTGGCTCATTTTGTCCTAGAGCTTCACCAAATGCATGATGGCTTTCTTGATTGGTAATTAACCAGAAACTATTTGTGCGAACTAAGCAAATGATTTTCAAGAAAAGAGTAAAGAAATCTTATTATGTAAATTGAAAGGATTCATAAATATAATTTGAATAAAACCTCTAGACAATGGTATCTCAAGGTTATTGAGATTATTATTTCTCTTGGGCTCAAGGAGAATGATGCAAACTATGTGTCTATTGGGTATGGACATATTTGTGATTCTAGTTTTATATAGATATTCTCCTTGAGAATGATGTTATAAGCCCTACAATTTAGATAAAGCATAATATATATATATATATTATAGATATAAAGGATCTTAATGTTACCTCTTTCATGTGGGGCATATAGATTCATCATGACGGATCCCAAGATCTTCTTGACTTGTTTCAAAGATTATATGTTGAAAAGGTGCTCAAAATATTCAATATGTTTTATGTACTCTCCAAGTATTGCACTCTTCCAAGAGGTAAAATTATTTCTAAAACCCAATGTCCTAAAAAAAAATATAAAGATTAAAATAGATCTCGTATGCTTTTGTTGTTAGTAGCATGTTATATCCTCAAGTATGCACACATATTGATATTACTATTAGTTTAGTGTACTTGAGAGATACTTCAGTAATCTTGGTCAAAAATATTAGACTGCTATAAAGAAAGTTATAGAGTATCTATAAGGTACAAGAAATCTTTGTACTAACCTATTACAAATCTAATGATCTGATTATTGTAAGCTACTTTAACTCTGATTTTGTGAATGATCTAGATCACATGATGAAGATATCTAAAAACATCTTTATGATGATAAGAGGAACTATATAGTGGAAACTATCGAGCAATCAATTATAACAACCTCTATTATACAGATAGAATCTGTTGCATGTTGTGAAGCCATTTATGAGGTTATTTGATTAAGGAATCTAATATCTAGATTCAAACTTGTAGAGAGCATATCTAGGATCTTAACCATATGTTGTGATAGTGCTATCATAGTGAACATCTCTCAAAATAATAGGGAAAATAATAGGGAAAGTATTCCTGTCCAGGTATTTTGATATTAAGTAGTAATTTGTTAAAGAGAGAAGATCCGTCAATATTATACATGTTGCCACAAATAGTATACTTGTGAATCCACTAATCAAAAGCTTAGGTGTTAAATTGTTCACAAACAAGTAACTATAATGAGTTTAGCTAAGTTTTTCAGTGTTGAGGGTTAATAGGAGTTTCATGTTTATAATTGAAACATTGTTATCTCAAGATTAATAAAATGTTAATGATGTTGTCATATATTTCATATATATATATATATATGCAAATATAAAGTTATTGATTGTGCACATTTGTTTTGTGACATATTGATGGAGACATTTAAACCTTGTCTCATTATTATATTAAAATTTATTCTCATTTTGAACATATTGGATGAATGTATTTCGTAAAGATGCACATGTGATCACATTTTGATGTGTATATTTGATTTCTCATACATTTTATATTATGTTTCAATTGTTGGAACATAAGTATTCAAGATATGCAGACATTAGCATTTCTATCAGATATCACTACTAGAAATCTGCCATTTAGCGAGGGAAAAATCCCTCGCTAATAGTTGATAATCCCTTGCTAATTCAATATTAGCGAGGGATCAAATCCCTCGCTAAATCTGTCGCTAAACAGCGCGTCGCTAAAATTTAGCGACATAAGAAGGATATCCGTCGCTAAATTTAGCGAGGGAAATCAACAAGGAATAAGTCCCTTGCAAATTCCCTCGCTAATTTAGCGAGGAAATTTGTGAGGGACTTATCCCTTGCTGATTTAGCGAGGGAATTTGCGAGGGACTTATCCCTTGCTGATTTTCGATTGTATTTTGCGAGGGATAGGCCCTCGCTAAATCCCTC